>JALJEE010002909.1:0-70921 GCA_023231475.1 Seison nebaliae | reverse complement strand
CTACCATTACAATCGATCGCGAGTCACTAGATCAACTTCGTTATTACATCGATGCTGAGGATGACCGGAATTTCTATCAACTTTTTTCTGATTTATCCCGACGGGAATTTTAATTAATAAATAATAATAATAATAATAATTTTTTTTCTCTTGAAAATTAACTGAACATTATCAATTCTACACATATCGCAATTAATAAAGCTTAAAATTTTAAAAATTTTATTTTTGAATATCTCAAGTAAAAGTTGATAAATTAAAAATCTGACCTGTTTTATGTCTTGTAGCTTTATTTCTTTTATTTTGAAGATAATTAATAATCGAAGAAAAGCTCTCGTGTTCGTTAAGCTTCTAATTTGTATTTGTTAAATGATTTTTCTAAAATAAAATAGGAGAGATAAACCATCGAGCGCCAAAGCATTGGAATTGGTACATGTACCGTCGAATATTAAGAATATAATGTTATGCAGCTTAAGATTGTATTAAATTTCATAAAAAACATGTGCGAAATTGTAGGAAAGTAGATTATGGAACGAATGAATGCTGTGTGAAATTGTAAAGAAATACAATATTTTGACTTTAAGCTTAGTAGATCAGTTTTGAGAGACAATAATTGTTGTAGAATGAAACGTTTTTCCGGTTTATATCGACCGAAAGTTTTCAGTCATTTTCTTCATACGAATTCGACGAATCATGAATTTGTACTTGGAGCGATGGCAGAAATGATAGATAATGCACATGATGCCAATGCCACGACTTGTTACATCGATTATAAGAAATTGAATGGAGTGGAATTGATAGAAATTTTGGATAATGGTAAAGGAATTCCTTATAAAGATTTACAAGACGTTTTCTCTTTTGGGAAGACGACTAAGCGATTTTACAAATCGGAGAAAATCGGTTGTTATGGTAATGGTTTGAAAGCGGGATCGATGAGATTGGCGAAAGATATGTTACTCATAACGAAGGCAGAAGGAGTTTGTTCTCTCTTGTTGTTATCGAGAACGTTCAATGAAAAGGAGAATCTTCCAGAGATTTGTATTCCCATCATTTCTTATTCGGTAAATACGATGCAACCATTTTTCTCTGCATCAGGTAATCGCTTGGAAGTATCGAATGATTTATTGGAGACACATAAATTGAGTTTATCTATCGTTAATGAACATACACCGTTCATAGACGAACAATCGATATTTGATCAATTTGACAAGATTAAAACAAACAGTGGAACTATTGTGTTTTTATTCAATTTGAAATCGTTAGAGAATGGCGATTGTATTTTCACTTTCAATTTCGATGATGATATCCGTCTCAATCTGGTAGGAGAGAACGGTTCTCGTCAATTAAATGCTCCACGTTGTGTAATTCGATTGGATGATCAGGAGGAAATCACTGAATTAGGTGCTATTGATTATCCTCCCGAATACAGGAAGGAGGATTATTCACTACGAGCTTATCTCTCAATTCTATATCAAACTGCACAAATGAAAATTTTCATCAGAAACAAACAAATTCTCTGTCATCAATTGGTAGGTGATATGGCATTCGTTCATCATTATGTATGTGCGAGAACGACGAAATTTCAAAAACCGATAAACGATACAATTAATGTGATTCGAGGAGAATGTAAGAGACATGAAGCTGAAATTAAATCGATATATGGTGAGATAAAACGGTTATCTATTGTAAATAACGGGAATGAAGAGAAAGATAATGATTTGAAAATACGACAACTCAATTATCAGCGAAATCATTTCCAAGAAGAATTGACTGATTTAGAAAATCATCTCAACTTGTTGAAATTGGAACTACGAAAGAAACAGCCAATCAGATTATCAATCGGAATAAATTTAGAATGTCGTTTTCATGACGGTGTTTTCGTTTATTCGAGTAACAGATTGATTCGGATGTATGATCGATATCCACTCCAGAAACGAGATTCGAGTGTTGCTGGAATTGTAGCGGTTGTGATGATTCCGTGGACGGTTTTGGAACCACAACAGAACAAACAAGGATTTCTTGATCAACAAGAATATGGTAAATTATTACGAATTGTCAATGAACATGTAATGAATTATCAAAATAGGATAAAATTGAATAAAGACACGTTCAAAGATTTTTGGAAGGAATATGGTTATGATTCTGGAGTGAAAGATCCCGCACAATTACCACGTCGATCTTCTCAATTTAAAGAAAAACGAGCGGAATGTGTCGAACGTCGTTTATTCTGTCAGCAATGTGGAAAGATGAGAGTCATTCCCTTCTGTCCAACCGTTCTACAACCGATTGAAGCTTACACGTGTAAATCATATCGGATTCCTGGTATTTCTTCATGTCAAACTGATGATATGTCTTTGGACGACAATTTCGAAACGATCAAACCAAAACCAGCAAAACCGGTGAGGAAGGAAATGATAAAAATTAAAAGGGAAAAAGAAGATCCGGTGATGGGGGAAATGAATATGGATAATTCCATTCTACCAAATTCCACCACAATTTTTTCCGATTCAATTTGTCATCGAGATTCATCGTTAATTCCATTATATAATGATTTCCGTCCATCGAATCGTGATGGATTGGATAAGTCTCAAACTTTATCTTCTATCGATAATGGTAATCAATCGATGAAAAATTCTCATCATTCAACATCATCAAATGTTCCTTTTCCACATAATCGAACAAATTTATCGATTAAACAATTTCCATATAATCGACCATCATCAAACGTAATTGATCAAATCCGACATAATGGATCAAATTCTTCCATTTCCAACCATACAGTCAGTTCCAGTGATGGATTAAGGACACAGAAGAAATCATCAAATTTATCACTTCCATCAAATTCGTCGACGAAAAATTCTTCTCATTCATCATCCTTACAAGTTGTATCGCCACATAAATCGATATCGTCTCAATTGGTTAAAGAAAATGATTCGAATATTTCTCTTCGTTCATCAAAAACGAGATTGTCTGCTGCTGCAGCAACGAAAGCGATTAGAAGAAAACGGAATGAAATCTCTTCATCATCATCACCACCGCCACGTTCAATTCGTAAGAAGCGAACAGAAGATAGTACGAAAAGACCGAGAAAGGTCGATAAATTAATCACAACACTTTGTGATGAGACATCAGTCAATATTCTTATTGGAGTGGACAGGTTAAATGTCAAACCGGAAGTCATCGATTATCATACAAAAATGCCAGCGATGGTTCCTGTTAATCCGGAGACATTCAACTCATCAACTGTAACTACGGAAATGATGGAAGCGACGCTACGACGTATTCTTCCATGGCTCATGCCGGAAACTGAGGATGTTAATCAGAGTAATTGTATCAATGTCGATATTTTACGACGATTCCGAAATGATGATTATTTTACTACCGCCGGAATTAATCATCTTCATGTTACTTTTCAATTTAACATTCATCTTTTATCATTCTTTTTTTTTCCTTCAAGTATTTAAGACGAGCAAATTTCGAAATGTTTCCCGATTTACCCACGAAATTTGCGGCGTTGGCAAATATCATTAGTGGAAAGAATCCGAAGGTTTTTTTTTCTATTTCATCTTTTCCTTCACTTTTATCATAAAGATTTCGAGAGAAGTAATGGAATTATGTGATGGACATCTCTTCAATAAAGCATTCAATGTAGTGAAGACATTCTTTGATAAGGAAATCGGAAATCAGGATTATCGTCAGGGTCTCGATCGAGTGAAGAAAACGGCGGCGGAGAAAGCATTGGTGGATAAACGATATCGGGAGAAATTGGAGAGACGAAAGAAAAAGGCAGAAAGAAGAGAGAGAGAAACGGAAGAAGTGGAAATAAAACAGGAGAATGATCAGAACACCATTCCGAAAAAAGAACCAATGGAGAATGGCGACGGAAAATTTGATAGTACATTTAAGATCGAGTCCGATTCTGATGCATCTAATGACGACGATGATTATGATGATGATGAAGATTAGAGATGAACGATATCTAACTGTATAGGAAATTTGTTTGAACTTTTTTTTACAGTTTCTTTTTCAAATTTTTGTAAAACTTTTTATGTGGCGGAGACGTCGTTATCGATGGCTGTCATTCTTATCCATCCTGTCGGAGAGAGAGAGTGTATTGTTTTGATAATAAAATTTTTATCGTTTCTTCTTTCATTATTTTTATTGATATTTCTTTCATTAGTTTTATTGATATTTCTTTCATTATTTTTATTGATATTTCTTTGGTGTTTAAGATAAGAGAAGAAAATTATTGAACGTTATGTGGACATTGTTGTCAAGGAGTGAAGGATTTGTTGATGGATTGGGTTGATTTATAGAATTTCAATAATCGTACTCTCCGTGAGAAAATATGATTTAAAAGAAAGTTGTGGATAACAAACGGGAGGAAAGAAAATAATTCGGGTGAATAAATCTCATTTGAGATGAGAGTGGAGGAATGTGAATGTGTAGAGATGGAAATGAGAAAGAGAATAAGGAGAAATATTGATGATATAGTAAATGGCATTGACAGTTGAAAAGAAACATTTATCTTATTCCATTTTCAGTATCGATCTTCCTCCGCCCAATAATCCTCATGATCATTCTTATTGGAGAAGATGTTGAAACATTTTATCGTACAACTAATTCTCATTTGGCCGCTTGTTTACTCAGCCTGTACAAATCGCCCATATTGCGTCTGGTATGATGGTAGTTTTTGCAATTTGAACGTAATACAAATATATTGTCCGAATTTATGTGGGACTTGTAACGAAGAAAGTTATCGATTAATTCTTTACTCATTTTCCTTCCACTCTTAGTCAGGTGGTAGGGGAGCCTTGCTAATCACAACTACTCCACAATCATATTATGTTCGAGAGAGAGTTCATTCGATTAAAGACAAGTTAAAAAAGCAGAAAAGTACGACGACAACAACAACCATCCGTACTCTGCCACCTCTCACAACCACATTAGTCACAACCACCAGTCAAGTTTATCCACAATACGACCTTGATGGACTCGAGTTAGCTCCACGAATTCAATTTATTTAACTCAATTCATATAAATTCATACGGTCATATTAAGTGAATATTCGTCCGATTATCCTGATGATAGTTATGATTATGAAAAAGTTGAAGCACGTTTACTTTATCGACAACTTTCTACCACGTTTCTTTCTTATTTTAATGATTCTTCCTTTTTTTTAATTTTTTCCACTTTTCCAAGATCCACTTTTAAAATAAATACAATTATAAGAACAACAACTACTACTATTTCTCCTCCCATTTCTACGACGACCATTTTCCAATCAACCACAACAAATCCGATAAATGATAAAAAGGGGAAAAAACTAAAATTATTTAAGAAACCATCTCCCATCTTTAACGGTTAAATGATTTAATTTCATTTTATTTTATCACATTCTCAGAATCGATGTGTGACGAAGAATATGGAAATGTCATTATGCCACCTAATGCAATTCATTCGTTGTGTTTGAAACGATCAAAGAAACTACTCAAACTTCTACCTCTGCCGCCGTCGATCAAAGAAGGTATTATCGATTTCCACAACGATGCCAGAAGTAAAATAAAACCGAGAGCAACAAATATGCAGAAAATTGTTGGATTTTCATTTGGAATCAAATTGAATTCTTCTCATCTTTCAGTATTGGGACGATGAATTAGCGAGAGTTGCATCGGGCTGGTCTGCTCAATGTATTTTCGCTCACGATTGTCCAGATTGTCGAAAGACGAAGTTTGCCGGTCACATGGAATTTTCTGGTCAGAATGCTGCTGTCGGATACGCAGGAAATTGGACTCATGTAATGCGAGCTTGGTTCCATGAAGAATGGTTATTATGGAAATATGGGGTTGGACCTAAACGAAAAAATTTACCTTGGCAAAAGATTGCTCATATGACACAAATGGCGTTCGCCTCTAGTAGTCGAGTTGGATGTGCCATTTCCATTTGTAAACCAGGAAGAACTTATTTCTTCTGTAATTATTTGGCGGCGTTAATTTGTGTAATTTATCCTAAATAATTCTCTCGCTTTCTCTCTCTCTTTAGACAAACGTCGTACAAGAGACCTTATGAGAAAGGACCTTCTTGCGAGAAATGTCCAAATAGTTGTTCAGAGAATTTATGCGGTAAACTCTAAAATTTTCTAAAAGAAAAAATAATTTTTATTTTCTTTTCTGTTCAAGATTGCAAAGGTAAATATTGCGTGAATCGTGGACGATTGAATGAGAATAACTGTCAATGTGAATGTAGTGAGAAATATTGGGGAAAGTTTTGTGAGAAAAGTTTTGGAATTTCAAACTCAAATTTGAACGATTCATAATTCTTTTCAAATTCAACTTTAGAAAGATGTGGAGATTTAGATTGTAACCGAGCTCGAATCGATTACGAGAATTGTACGTGTAAATGTCCCTGGTACAAAAAAGGAAAATTTTGTGAGATTTGTTAGTGAATTTGTTAAATGTTGATAATTCTAACCAATTTTTCAGTACAATGTCATTTAATGGCCGATCAGTCTTATTGTGGGAGGAGAAGTGATGTGTGTAAGACTCGTCCATTCTCTTGTCCATTTAAATGCAAATTGTGTAAAAAAGAAAAAGAATAGAAACTTCTCTAATTGAACGAATTAGAAATAATTTATAAATAAATATTTTCTCTTTTCAATATATTCCAATCTATTATTGATATGACATATTAATTAGAATTAGATTAACAAAATAAGAAAGTGGTAAATATATTAAGAGTTTATTAAATTGATGATCTAATATCGATCAAAAAACTAAATGAGTAAAAAATAAATAAAGAGAACGAATAAAATTAATATTTTTCATTTATTTCTTCTTCTTGCCATAACCGACGCTTTGGGAAATGGGTGCCCGTTGAATGTATGCGGGATCTCGTCGCATTGTATTGATCGCTCTCATCGGAGGATGGGGAAACATTGGAGCGACAGGTAAGGGTCGTGGAATGCCCATTGGAGGTTGATTGTATAAGGATGGCATGAGTGGAGGAAGATGTGGTGGCAATGGTGGTGGTGGTAAGAATGGATATCCTTCCAATTTGGGCATCATTGGAACCGGTCGTGGAATGCAAGTATAAACGGCACTCAAATATTTGGTGAATTCGGGACAAATGTGACCAAACAAACGAGGTGTCACTTCGATGATACAAAACGGTTTGTTTTGACAGATGTCATACATGATCTTCACTGCATGAATGTTGGAGCAAGGTGGCATACTTGGACCGAATAATGGATTTCTCATTGCTGAGCCGATTGTTATTAAGCCAGGAATTGTGGGTCCAAATGGTAATTGTCTCGAATAATGTTGTCGTCCTCGACTCAACAAATTATTGTTGGGATTATATTTGTTTTGTGGGCCATTATCCAATGTATGTGGACCGAAAACATCACGTTTCTTTCGTCCATAACCTCGTCCAAATGCGAAAGGTTGACGACCACCGAAACTACTCATTCCAAAATTCCTGCCACGATGAATATGATGAGAATGACCGATCTGTTCTCCAGGGAAATATTGATCCATATTTCTCGGTCCATTTAATAGAGCTCCAATTCCATTGATTGGTAATGGACCGCCGAGAACATGTGGAAATATGATGGGTGTCATTGGTGAATAGAATGGACCACTATATGTTTGCATAAACGGTGGTGGACGTGCGACGGATACTTGTCTTGGTGGTGCACCATAAATCGGTTGAAATTGAACTGATGATACTGGTGGGACAGATTGTGCGGCAGCAGCATATCTCTTCCTTCGTCGTTTGCCATAAGCAGGAGCAGCACGAGCTGCTGGTGCCATCAATGGACGTGGTATTGGTGCCATTTGTGGAAAAGCGACATGTGGAGGTATCGGTGCCGGTCCATTGAACAACATTGGTGGTGCAGGTACAGGAATTGGTCGTGGACATGTTGGTCCAGCAGTTGCAGTTGATGCCGCGTAAAGTCCGCCCATAATTTGTACTAAAGTTCCAGCGGGACAATCCAACAAAGCGAATTGTCCCTCACAAGCTGTCACTTGTTTATATTTGAGACCATTCTGAACGATCTGTTTAACCTTCTCCATTTTCTCCACACACTTGTAAACGAATTCTAAGACGTTTTGTGAATGTGCCGAACACACGTCATGTTCCTCCAATAATAATTCCGAATTGAGATGACATTCATCCTCACCATCACAAAGATCACGTAACCGTTCATATACTTCCATGTTGTAACATCCGTGTTTTTGATCGTCATCACTTTCAATTTTACATTGGTCCATTCCTTTCTGAGTTCCAGGATTTCCATAAAAACCAGCCAATACTTCGATTTGATGTTTCGCTTCACATTGAATGTGAACGTTCTTTCCGGGACAAACGATCTCGTGGAATCCTTCAGGTTCATACAATTTGATTAGATGTTCCACCAACGTTGCCAATCCTTGAGATTCGACTGTTTTGAAATCGGTGCAACGATATTTCAAATCATATTTGCATTTATCAAGTGTCCAGATATTGAAAGAGTGTTTCATGAATGCATTCTTGCTGAATGAACGACGAGATATGATAGCAATTCCCTCACAAATCCTAGCTCTCTTTTTATTTCCATTTGTGATAGTTATCTCCAAATCGGTGAGGACTTTCTCACCACAATCCGCTAAGAATTGTCCTTTCACTTCCTCCTTAATAATGGTCGACTTTCCATTGATCAATAAGACGAAGGAACAGATCAAGAGAAAACATTTAAAAATAGAAATCATCTTTTTCTTCTAAAAACCTTTTAATCGTTTCTTCAAATGATTTACTTCAATATTTAAAGTTTCTTTATCAACTTTCATGTGTGAAAAGATATTCAATCAGAAAAGACTGTAAAAAAGAAGTTACATGGAAGAAGGGCAAAATGGATGTGGAAAAAAGAGTTAATTCCTCTTAATTCACTGTTAATTAATGATGGAAGAAGAAATTCGAATAAAATTTATATAGAAACTGAAAATGAGAAAAAAAAAATGAGTTTCAAGTAATTAATGTCATTTTCTTACTTCCTCCCGCATCTCTTTCAATTCACTTTTCAGTCAAATTCTGCTGCAACAACAATAAATTTTGCTGCTGTAATTGAAATAAATCTTGTCGTTGTTTCTTCAAAAACCATCTCAAATTCTCGTTTTGTTGACGATGTACACGTGTCGCATTTTTTAACACTTTCTCAATCGTTTCCATATGATGAACGTCATCATTCTTCTGTAGCAACAACATCTGACAGTCAATCAATGTCTTTCTCAATCGTTCACGAGATGCGTGTACATCGAAACCGTTCACAACATTTTCCGTTTCGACGGAAATCTCATTCATTTTCAACATATCACTCTCGTCATTTCGAGACGGTTTTGAGTGGCTACCGATGACGGGAGTTGAACCGCTCGTATTAATTTGGAAGGTTGTCGGTTGATTGTTAATGGATTGTTTCCTGGCACGATGAGGTGTCTGGTTTGGTCTTGGTGGGATAATGGGTGGCGTTTTCTGATTATTATTTGTTGGATTAGTTGATGACGATTGTATGAGACTGGAATTCAAACTCTTCGATTTCTCCTCACCATTTAAGAGGAGACAGAAATCGACACTCTGAGATTTACGATGTCCTTTCGTCGATTTGACTTCATTATCAAAACATTTCCCATTGTTAGTTTGTTTCTCTAAAATTTTCAATCTCTTATAATTTGATGGGAAATTGGTGATTGCAGGAAGATAATGTGGTTTCGTCGTATGATAATCCGATTTAGAATCGATCAAATTCTTTGAAGTTAACGTCGATTTTGGTGGCAAGAGACGAAAAGCGGTCGATCGAATTTGATATAATTCCTGAGAGAAATAATGATTGGATGATAAAAGTTTACAACGATTATCGATCCTCTTCTCATCGCCCGAATTGACAATTGGAACTGGTCGACAAACGGTGGTGGGTCGTTCACATGAGAATTGTGATGGAATTCCTATTAAACTTTCATTGGAATTAGAGAACTTCTTATTCGTCATATTTACGGGGGTTGTATTGACGGAATCGTATGAGATTGATGCAGGAATAATTGAAGATGATTGATTTCCATTTGTTTCATGTAAATCATAATAATCGGTCGTCGATTGTTGGAGAATATCTTTCCAAAATTTATTATGATGTTCATCCGACGTCTGATTGGAAACAATGAATGGAATCGTATCATAATGACACATATTATATGATGATACATTTCCATCATTTTCTATCGAATAATCATCTTGTTCCATCGATTTTCTTCGTTCTTCTTCTTCTTCTTCTCCATTCTTCATAATCGTTGTATTGTTAGGAATAATCATCTTCTCATCAATCCGATGAGAATCGATTGTTGTTCGAAGGATTTGTGGGAATTTTGCAGGAATCGCATAACGGTTCTTTCGCAACACCACCAGATGCATAGCAGAAATGAATTCGTTGAGACATAAAAATTCTTTGTTTTCCACTTCCGCCATTTGACGTATGAGCAACAATTCGTTGTCAGGAAGTCGTGATCGTTGGAAGACGCAATTGACGATATTGAATGGTACTAAACCATCTTTATTAGGTTGTAATCGTTGGAATAAATTAGAGTAGAATTGATGTTGTTCATCAGATATCGAATAAATGTCCTCGTAATCCGATGCGACACTTAACGAATAATCACCATCATCATTTCCTACCATCGATTGACGATGTTCCATTGACGATTCCGACGACGAACGACTTTCATTCTCTTTTAACTCTTCATGAAATTTATTCAATTTCATCTTCTCTTTCCTTCTCTTCATTAACGCCGTCACTTTATTCAATGTCTCATCATTTTTCCGTTCATCGGTATGAGCGTCCTTGAATTCCTGGAGAATGTTCCGTTTGTTCCTTCTTCGTTGGAGTTCGCGATGTTGAACTTCCGATTCGATTCTTACCATTTCACAATCAGTCTCATTCAATTCGCGAACGAAACTCTCATTCAGATGATCTTGTTCGGGATCGATGGAAGTTAAAATGGAATCCGTTTTTTTCTCCTCATTCCATATTCCCTTAAATTTCTCCTTTAATTTCATATCTTCCAATCGATTGATTACTCGATCGATCTCGTCCAATGATCGATCAGTATCGCAAGTTGTTTTCGTCGTTTTCACTGAAGATGCTGACGAAATGAGTGAGGAACAAGAGGCATCTGATCTTCTGAATTGATCGAATCGATCGAGTCGTTTTCGTAATCGATTTCTTTTCCGATTTTTTTCTATCGAATTCAAATTATCTTTTCCCATTATCGACACATTTTCTTTCATCAATTCCTTCTTCTTTTCTTCATTCTCTTCCATCTTTTCCATCTTTTCCATTTCCATTTCATCCATTAAATTTCCGTTTATATCGTTTAACGATTCCTCCATAACTTCTTCCTCTTCATCATTTCTTTCACCATTCACAAATAAAGTGACCGCATCAGATGATGATGATGATATACATTTGGACGAACAAGTGGAAGATGTTGATGATGAAGTTACTTCGGTCGATGAATGATTGGAGGAACGTCGTTTTTTATTCACATTATTCAATGAAATTTTCAAATGTCTAATTTCATCATCATCATCATCATCATCGTCATCATCAAGATCGGATGAAGACGGAGAGGACGACGATATATTCTCATCAGAATCGAACGATTTTTTCCGATTTAACGTACCATAATTTTTCCGTTTGTCCACACCATTCTCCGAATCCAACAACTGATGTTCGTCTTCTTCGTCGTTTACCACATCATCATTGAGGAAAGCAGATGACTTGGCAACGGACGAATTCTCCATTTGAATATAATTCACATTTTTTCCAGTTTTGTCTTTTTTCTCATTCAATTCCATCAGTCTGTCTTTCCCTCTCACACCGACGTCCTATTCAATGAGATTTCTTACCAACACAAATGAATTAATAAAAATTTATTCTTCAAAAATTTATCAAGAAAAAAATAGCAATTTAAATTTCAATGGCACTCATACTATTACCGTCCACACTCAAACACATTAGATGGAATGACGCGATTGAAGGAATTTATTTTTTTCATTTCTCTCAAGGAAAAGCTTCAAATTTGAATTTACTAATCCTCCAAATTTCATTCCAATTCTCCACCTTCCCACATTTCACGTATGGCCCACTCCATATGCCCAAATGTTCTTTTTAAAAGGAAAAAAAACAAAAGTAAAATTGTTAGTAAACAATTTTGAGAATAAATGATGATTGGGAAAACGTGTGAGATATTAGAAGTGAAATTAATGATGAACGGAGAGAATGTTATGAATTATGAGAGAGACAATTCATTTGAGCATTCCCGCACGTAAAATTGTTTTAGGTTCTTTCAACTCTTTCAACTTCCCCAAATTCTTCCACCAATCGCACAATCGTTTCTCCCAAATGAACATAAACCAGGGCGTAAAACAATTATTTGGATCATTCATCATTCCTTTTAATTCCTCTTCATTCACATATTTTGTTTCACTCACTTCATTCAAATTCATGTCAATATCCACCGTCTGTCTGGGCAGTATGAGAACATAATCCAATTCATTCTCACCAAATCTCTCGTCACATAAATTTTCGGGTCCATTCGGAGACTGATAATCGATTCTGATCATCATTTCAAACTTATTAATACTATCCTAAGAAGACATGAGCTAAACATTAAAGAAAATGGGAAACTTTGGGGAGTCGAATTCCTAATTCTTGAACTAGTTTTCGAACGGCCGCTCGTTTCACCCCCAAATCATTCTTCATTTCCGTCTCTTCAGGGAAATTGAGTGGATGGCTGCAACAAGTATTCGTCCACATATCCGGATAAGTAATCTTCGTTTTCGCTCTCTTCTGTAACAATAATCGATTGTGCTCGTCGAATAAGAATACACTGAATGCCCGATGTTTCATCTCTACTCAACATCCTTTTAATGTTGATGTGTTAATGAACGTTAACTTTTTTCCATGATGTTGGTGATAAGATGAGAATTCAATTTGGTGTCATGTCCTATCGACTCATCATTCTCATTCACCATAATCACATGCTCTCTCATTAGACTGCTCTGAACTTCGTCTAGTCCTTCCAAAATCTTCTCGTTCGATGCCATATTTCTTCGAAATACTCGCGCTCTTTCTGATATTAGATAAGTCCGAAAATTAAATACAATTCTCATTGTGGAGAGTATCATCATTTTGAGCCAATCGAAATTCAGCAACTCTTACACGAAATATGAAGCAGAAAATAATTTAGAATAGACAATTACATAAATGATTAGATCAATCTAAAGAGAAAGAATTTTAATAGAAAGAACGATTGTCCATATATGAATGAATTGAAAGAATGAAATTTTGGGAGGAAAGAAAATGATATTAAAAAAGAAAAGGAGACAAATGAAAAATTCTTTAAAGTTTTTTTTTTAATTATGAAAATTTCTTGTATATAAAAGGAGAATGTGAAAAGAATTGAAAATATTCTTTGAAAATTTATCGAATAAAATTGTTGTTATTGTTGTTGTAGAAACTTTTCAAAAAATAGTGAAGAAAAATTAAAAAAAAAAATCTTATGGCGATTGGGAGAAGGATGAGATGTAAAGATGAAAGTAAACTATAGTTGAAATGAATTAAAATTGATTTAAAAAGTTGAAAAAAAGAGAGAGAGAAAGAGAGAAAGAAAGAATTGTGATGAT
Source organism: Seison nebaliae (assembly GCA_023231475.1). Lineage (NCBI taxonomy): Eukaryota > Metazoa > Rotifera > Pararotatoria > Seisonacea > Seisonidae > Seison > Seison nebaliae. The sequence goes on along the minus strand of JALJEE010002909.1, from coordinate 57,214 downwards.
TATGATATTGTTCCTATCCATTCCTTTCATCAAATCTTTTAATGATAATTAATTCCTCATAATAAACGTCCGACACATTTTTTCGCTCCACACAAACAATCGACACGTTTTCCTTCTACCGGTTCTTCGGAATAATTATAATTCCAACAGATCTCCTCACCAACTTCAATGGTTCGAGCGGCAAACAATACAATCCAAGGAAAGCGAACATCATGTGTATCTACGAAAACATTCTGAATGAATGCATTCGGATCACAACTATGATTGAAGAATCGACCAAGACTTCCATATCTTTTCGCATCGATCGTATAATATTCTTTCCGCAGATATTCGTGGAATGACATGAGCAATTTATTTCGGAGTGTATCGATCGCCGTATCGATCAATTTACGTGCTTTCGTTTTCAATCTCGCCACTTTCAATTCCGCTGCTCTCTCTCGATATAATCTGGCTGCATCTTTCTTCAATTTAGCTTGACTCATTTCTCCATTATCGATGGTAATATTGAGACATTCAATTTCATCGTCATCGATTTTAGAAGACGAAGAAATTTCTTCACTCGAACTGGGAGTTGATGGTGTTGAAATCGTGCTAATTTCATCTTCGTCATCCTCACTCATTTCCTCTTTTTCGATAACAGATTCATTCCGATAATGATCCAACGATTGTTTGTGACGTTGTGTCTTCTTCCTCAATTCTTGACGTTCGATCTCATTATTTCTATGTGGTTCATTTCCACGAATCATAATTCGTAATTCATCTGAATCGATAAATTTGATAATACATTCCTCCAACAATGTTTCGTTCTTTTTAAATCTCGCTTTCAAAGCATAAAAAATGCGTCGTTTCAATTGATGACGATGGAGAATATCGGACAATTCACAGAAATTCAAATCCGCCATATATTCATCGCCATATTTCAATCCGACGAAATCACCGTCATCATCAGTGAGAAGGAGACCGTGATATGTTCCCAATAATGTTCCACGTTCAATTCGTTCTTGGGCAAATACGCCTAAACCTTTATTGGACGTCCGTTCGATTTTCATACATGGTAATAATTCTGTTTTTTGTGACACTCGATTTTGACATCGATTTTTCTTACACGAACAATTCTTGTTACATTCGAAGACAGCGGTAGGAATTAATTGTGATAATCGACCACCTGAATAAAATGGCAAATGTTTCAATGGTTTATAGATACTTGTTCCTTCAAATGTCAATTGTTGACATTCACAACTGAGAACGTCACTACAATCATCGGTACATGAACAAGAACAAAGGAATTTCTCATCGAACGTTTCTTTCGGAACGTTCTTTGTAATTAATCGTTCATGGACATAATTGTAAGAGATTCTTCGCATTTCTTCATATAAATCATTTTCGATTCGAATCATTGGATATATTATTGGGGATTGTGGCACATATTCATTCGTTTTGATCCATTTGTCGAAGTAAATATCATCACTAAAATAATGTACGGACGTACAATCATATTCGGCATCGAACGAAAACATTTCAATCTGAACATTATCGGCATTTGCCATCTCTAAGAAATGAGCAACTTCACCAGTCGAATACAATCGCAATCCACATGGCGTTACATATTCAATGAAATGATAAACGTTCGTAAAATCCGTATAATCAGCGAGACAAAATCCTTCAACATTTCTCGAACACATCGATCGTTTGGGAATGATTGTCTCTTCGATAATTTTCGCCTTTTTCACTGCCACATCTTTCGATCGACGTCCACGTTTTCCTTTCGTCGTTTTCACTTCGTCCACCGTCTCAATCTTTTTCTTCTTCTCACCATTCGATTCTCTGATGAGAAGATGAGATTTTCGGAGAAGATACGATTGTTTGATTCGACGGAAACCGATGAGTAGAGGAATGTGTTTCATTGGAAAGAATGAGATCAATTGGAAATGTTGAATAATCGCATCTGCATTGTGTATGCACGATTTGGTGCACTTATGATGCACATCGTCCTCTTCACGTTCTTTCTCTTTTTTCACCATTTGTGCTTCAAATGACATTTTCGTATATCTTAATGATTGTTTCAAATAATCATTGACGGCTTTCCGTTCCGATATCCGATTGAATAACGACTCACGGAAATTGGAGCTGAGAAATGGTTTGTATCTGAAATTCCTCCATTTCATCATCTGTTGCATTCGTTCGGCTTTGCCATTCGATTCCGTATAAATATCATCATTTCCATCATTTACGGATATTCCAAAAACTAATTTCGGTCGTCCTTCCGGTGCAAACGATAAATGCATCCAAATTAATTCATTGAAATATTTCTCGTATTTTCCCACTAATCGATTAAAATGACTGACACTCTCATCGGAGTCATTCGTATAATTCCATAAATAAACGCGGAGAAGAAATCGCTGACGGATGAGCCAATATTTGACGAAATAAATTTTTGTATCTTCGAATCTTTCATGGAAATTGTCGTAAAACGGTTGCATCAAACACGTCCAATATCTCCTCCAATTCTGATACGTGATCCATCCCAGGAGTCTGTCGTCATCCAGTTTCTGTGTCTCATACACTCGACATCGAAGAATTGGCAGCACTAGACAAACTCCAATTCCGCCCATTTCCATTTAAGAGCCAATGATTCACTTTCATTCCACAATTTCTTTTTCTTCCAAATTATTTTTTCTTCCTCTTTTTCAAACTTTATCTCATTTGAACTTTTTAAAAAAAGACATTGCACTTCCATTCTCAATTCATTCCACTCTCCGTTAATTTATCAAAACATATCTCACTTGTCTTTCCTCTTTCCAACAACAACAACGACAACTTTTACGAGTTTTTTCATTAATCCCTATTTCTTTTTTTTTACAATTTTTCCCTTCTCGTCTCATTTAAATAACTCATTTTTACCAGTTTCTTTTCCTATTCAATTCTCTCAGTCGTCATTTGATTCTAGATGATGATGATGATAATGATACAGGAAGGAGAAATGCAATTCCCCAAATATAGAGATGAGTGTGGAGGAACGTAACGAAATTGACCTATTTCAAATGAGCGATTAGACGTGTATAGAACACACAGACTATTGAATCATAAATTAATTTTTACATTCTCTTTCTTTTCGAACGTGGAAAAATATTTCATTAGAATTAAATAGAAAGTTAATAGACACAATATATTTACGTAGTGTGATGGTCCGATATTTATGATTCGTTTACTTTTTCATCGAACGATGATAAACAGTTAAATATATGTAATTCTCTTCATAAGCTTATTCGACCCATTCTCATGTTTAATGTGACAAACGAATTAATTTTGTTTATTTGAAAATAAATAAAATTTCATTCAGTTGTTTTGAACTCTAAACACATTTCCAATTCTCCAAATGAGCAGAGGTTAAGCAAGAATTTCTCATGTTCCTCCTCTTTCATCATGTTCCCATAAAATAATGGTATCCATTCGGTGAAATAAATTTGTTGGGAATTTGGAGAGAAATCGATGTGATTGAAACGATGGTTCTTTATCATCATCTTATCCAGATTAGTAAATTCGGATAACTGTTTAGAAAGTATTTGATAATTGAATTGGTGATAATCGGTAGGTAGTTTAACAATCAATTGATAATTCGTTAAAATACTATTGTGAATATCATCTTTTTCAATTATCTGTCTTTCATATCGAATAAATCGTTTCTTTACAGCGTCATAAGCGATAATGTTAGCCGCCGATTGAAGACGAATGGCTTCCTCGTCAAAATGTAACGGCGATTGTCGTAATTTAATAAATAATTTTTCTTTTTTCTTCCTATTTAACGATAACATTATCACCGTCTCATCCATTCTCCCACAATACACCACGTCATATTCTTCCTGTTTTTTGTAACGGAAATTTTTGTTTCTTTTAAAGAATTCTTTCAAGTTTACAAGTTGAAATATTTCTGTTTCAATATCGAGGAGAAAGGTCAGTCATTTTAATATTCAACTCCAACTTTTTATTGAGTTACTCACAATTTCATTATTAGTTTTTCGTATAGTTGAAATACACAAGAACTGATGTTCGGCACATCGATTCCCATCGTAACGAGGCAAGTTTTGCAATTTCATTCCTTCATTTCGACATTGTGGACATTTTAGTAATCCATCGTTACCGCCACAATTCACGTGTGATTGTAGTGATAGTCGACACAATTCACAAATTTTGTGATTGTTCCTGCACTGAAATTATCAGTTATAATCCGAATTAACTAATTGTGTACTTCCAAATTAGAAAATGTGAAAAAACCTCGAAGTGAATTTTATCATTTGACTTATTTTCATAACATATCGAACATTGGAATTCATCTACCATCACGTCAATTATTTCCTTATCATTTTTCTTGATTATGAGTTTATCGTTAACCGAAAGGAAATTGAAAGTGCTGGACAATTGACGATTGAGAGTTTGAAAATTTTGATTTTGAAAAATTTTAGCTTAACAACATATTTTATCAGCTATTGAACTCTAAAGATTACATACATTCACCAACATTTCTTTATTTTCTACGTTATTTTAGTCTAATCCAATTATTTATATATATTATAATTAATTGGTGGTCGACTAATGGAACATTAATTTAACACCGACACATGAGAGAAATATGAAGTTATGTAAAATAAAATTAAAATTATTTTAAAATTAATCTTCAAAATCACTTCAAACTTAACAATAATTAAACATATTAACGAATAAAAGCAAATAAATTTATACCACCAGTTGGAACATTATAAAAAAATTACATTTTACAATTTTTAGTCCAGACTAAAGATGTTAGTTGTCTAGATTCTAGAACAACAACAAAAGGAATTTCGTTTAAATTAATTTTTTCAGGAAAATAATTTGGAGTAACTAATGTCATAATTAAAAAGTTCAGATTTCCGCACTGGAAACATCTAACAATATAACAAACAACTATGATTGTATGATGGTCTGTCCATCAGTCTTCTCATTTCTTCGGACTTCCATTAGTTGGAATATTGCGACCGTTAATAATTGTAAAACAGATAAGGAATCTGTAAGATCTGACCGTCACCAGCTGATTCAACGGTCTAACGACCTACAGTTAGTTGAGAATTTTATGCTCTTTCGAATGAATCCTACTTCGTTAATTTTCAATGAGGAAAAAACCCTTAAAATCTCATTTTTCTCTTCAATTTTTTTTTTCGGGGAGAAAGTAATTCGGGGTGAAAGTAACAGCATCCGGAAAAATGATTAATATTTATTCAAACTTATTTCAATTTTAAATGCAGATTAACATAATCATAAGATAATATTTAGTGCTGTTCACACGAACACGAATAAAAATGGACTGTTCTCGAATATAATTGTGATGTCTGGTTTTTAAAAATCAGTTGAACGAGAACGAAATACATTGTTCTTATCAATACGGTTCGAACGAATGTTCTCATTTCGTCCGCGAACGCTTTCTATAAAAATTTTGCAAAATTTCCCAAAAAAAATTCCAAGATAAAATTCAACGCTATACAAGGAAAGGTTGAAGAGAATCAGGATTTATTGGATGATATGGCTAGGTATTCCATCGAATGTAAGCGTTTGAAACATGAAAGTTTCGAAGAATATTGGTTAAGAAACCAAAAAACTTTGCCCATTCTTTATAAAATTGCTAAGGAAATTAATTGCATCTCCACAAATTCTTTAAAGTGGGAACAAATGTTCTCATCGGCGGGGAATATTTATACCCGGAAAAGAAATTGTCTCACCTATGAGAACTGATCCAATTTAACATTTCTTCACGATAACAAGTCGCTAGCGTTGAATTTTTTCTACGACTAAAATTTTCTTCATTCATTTTGTAAATATAAATATTTTCATAACTATCCAAACTGTTACTGTATACATGTCATTTGATTCATTTTTTATTTTTTCTGAGAAATTTTGTAAAATTTTTATAAAATTTTTATAGAAAGCGTTCGCGAACGAAATGAGAACATTCGTTCGAACCGTATTGATAAGAGCAATGTATTTCGTTCTCGTTCAACTGATTTTCAAAAACCAGACATCACAATTATATTCGAGAACAGTCCATTTTTATTCGTGTTCATGTGAACAGCACTAGTAATATTGTTAGATATTATTTTTAAGGATCTATACATTTTTAAATGAGTTCAAGGACATGCATAGATTGCCCTATAAATATATATGAAAGCCTTTTAATGTGGAAACAGGGTGAATCATTGCCCAGTATGATTTTCGACGGTGGCGATTTTAATAAAGCAAACCGCAATCTAAAATAATTTACAGTTGATCCGTAAATGAAAAACACCATCAACTTTGAAAAATGTTCAATAGTAACGTGGTCAATTCATCAATTTATTTTGTATTGTAAAGAGTAATAATTTCAGAAGGAGAACAAGAAAGAGAGAGAGAAAAATGGGTAATTAATGCATTAAATATTTAATTTTATTCAAATCTTTTTTTTCGTACTGTCTTATAAACAGCTTGTATATGGTTATTTTTATGTATAAAAAATGGTTTAATTAGACAGAAGTTATGACTAGTTTTATAGAAATTTATAACTAACTGACCAGAGGACGTTGAATTTTTTACTATATATATGCGTGTATGTATATGAAATGTGTATATGTGTGGAATTATAGTTATATATGAATCAAATTTGCAGATAAATGGTGAAATGGAAAGAAATGAGTTATGTATACAGATTTGTTTGATGTGAAGAGTGGGAGGATATATAATCTCATTTACATTTATCTTCAAATAAAACTTATGATTAATTTTGAGAAATGTCGTCAAATAGAGAATAAATAATTATTGTGAATGTGAATTAGGAATGACGTAGAATAAGAGTGTCAATCGGGGTAAGTTGGTAATGATGACCGATCATTAGGTTATCAGGCTAAAAATTCGGGGAACAGAATCGAAGTGGGACACTAACCGAACGGAATGATGAAGACGAGTAGAGAAGCGAATCAACGAATCAAAATTGAACACGACTACCTTAAATGAATATTTGAAAAGAAGAATTTTTCGTTTACAATTTTTTCATTTGGATTTTCTAATTTACTCAATTCTTACCTTGTTCTGGAGGAAGAAAGGAAGGACAATTCACTTTTGCATTGGGACGAGAAGTCTCCACTTAAATGAATCAGGATCAATCGGCGCAATGTTTATGAGATTGAATAGAATATTCGATATAATACTAATTTCATTAGTGAATCATTTGATCTTCGAAATTCCAGGAATACGATGTAATAACGTTGATGAAATCGTAGAACTTCATTTGCGGAAAGGCACCGAATTGTTGGCGGCGGGACAAATGGCCAACGCTCTCCAACATTTCCATCAAGTCATCGATACCAATCCCGACCATTATTTGGCATTATACCGTCGTGCAACAGTTTATTTGAGTATGGGTAACATGAAGAATGCTCTGGACGATTTGGGACGAGTATTAGAATTGAGGCCCAATTTCAGTTCGGCTCGAAACGAGAAAGCCTTGACTCATTTGAAGATGGGCGAATTTTCCGCATCTCAAGAAGAATTCAAAAAGTTGGTGGGCGACAAAGAATTCGATGGGGAAGCGAACGAACAAATCCATCAAATACAATCATTACATCAATTATTATTGACTGCCGAGAGGAATATGAATAAAGATTGTGAGTACGCAATCCGATTATTGACACAATTAATTGACGCCTGTCCATGGGACGCTTATGTGCGCGAATTGAGAAGTCGTTGTTATAAACATGAAGGCGATTTACATAAAGCGGCAGCTGATTTGAAATCCGCTTCGAAAATGTTGACTGATAATATGGACATGTTGCTCGAATTATCATTGATCTATTATCGAATTGGCGATTATTCGACGTCATTAAATGAAATTCGAGAATGTCTCCGATTAGATCCAGATCATAAAAATTGTTTCCAACATTATAAGAAGGTGAAACAAATCAATAAATTGATGACGTCCGCCATCAGTCACGAAGAGAATAATCGATATGACGAATGTGTAGAAAAGTTACGTGTCGTTCTCAAAAAAGAGACACAGAATCGAGCGATCCATCACAAAATCCAATTTCATCTCTGTAATTGTTACAGTAAGAATAACGATATTAATGAAGGTATTGAGGAATGCACGAAATTCCTCCAATTATCTCCCAATGATGCCGATGCATTATGTAATCGAGCTGATCTTTATATTATGAACGATGATTTCGATCGAGCGAAAATGGATTATGAGAAAGCGAAAGAATTAAATCCAAACGATCGTCGTGCATCTGATGGTGTGAGCAAAGCAATTAAAATGGAGAAGCAAGCGAATAAACGAGATTATTATAAAATTTTAGGTATTAAACGTAACGCACGAACTAGCGATATCAAAGCAGCGTATAAGAAGATGGCAAAGAAATTCCATCCAGATCGTTTCATTGACGAGAAAGAGAAGAAGAAAGCAGAGAAGAAGTTCGTCGATATAGCGGCAGCGAAAGAAGTTCTCCTCGATCCGGAGAAACGACAGAAATTCGATCACGGTGAAGATCCACTCGACGCCGAAGAGCAAATGAGGGAACAACAGAGAGGCTTCAATCCGTTCGGACAAGGCTTCAATCCGTTCGGAGGTGGTGGTGGTGGTGGTGGCGGTGGTGGTGGCGGAGGTCAACGATTCACATTCAAGTTCAATTTCGGCTAAATATTTTTCCACTTCTATTATATTATCAATCTACATATCGTATTCCGTAACACATTCGACCCATTTCGAACGTAAAGAACTTTTCCTTTCGAATTATTCTTTTGTTTATTCATCATTTTATTGATCGTTACCATTTTTTGCTTAACAAACAACAAAATTTTAGAAATAAAGAAATGACAAAAATAATCGAATCATCTTCATTTAAAGTACATCAATTTCTTGTGAATTCTTTTTCGTTTCATCATCATCGTTATTATCATCTTTTGTTTCATTTTCTTCGTTGTTCGCTTGATTATCGTCATCATTCTCTTCGTCGTCTTTCAAATTATTTTCGTTTTCTTCAACATCTCCTGATGGTTTATCCTTCTTCTCCATTTTCATTTCAATCAATCCACTATTGACGATGGTAGCGAAGATTTTTGGAGTTCCATCATCAGCCTCCAATTCCGATATTTGTTTGACCAGTTCGTGTCCTGATGCCACTTCTCCCACAATCACATTCTTATGATTCAGCCACGGACAGACCGTCAGAGTAATGAAGAATTGAGAGGAGTTCGTGTTCGGTTCGCCTCCATTCGCCATCGCCAGCAAAAACGGTTTGGAGAACTTCAAATCATAACTCTCGTCATTAAAAGTATCGCCATAAATACTCTTACCACCCGTACCATCGAAGTGGGTGATGTCACCTCCTTGAATCATGAATTCGGGAACGATTTTATGGAAGGTACTTCCGCGGTAACCGAAACCATTTTCGCCCGTGCACAGTTCTCGGAAATTTCGCGCAGTCTTTGTGACAATATCGTCGTAAAGTTTGAACTCGATTCGGCCGGACGGTATTGCGTTGATATTGATTTCAAAGAAGACGTTTTGTTTCATGTTTAAATTTGGAGTTCGTTGTCATGACAACAGAAGAATAGAAATTGGACAAAAACCAACAAATTAAACGACTGTAAATTGTCAATGAGAATGGATAGGAAATTTTTCATAACAATAAATATTAACATAAAATTCCTATTCGGATTATAGTAGTTGATTCGAGTTAATTAGATTGCTTTATTCACAAGTTAATTATCGGGCGAAGTTTGTTGAAGGAAAAGTGAAATTATTTATTTAAATCAGCTCTTGGATTCCGAAAGAATGTTTCAGTGTCATAAATTAATTATATCGATTGCCTTCTTGGAAGGTAAATAAAGAAAGAACTACTAATAACACAAACACGGAAAATCGATAGTAGCAAGGTGATTAAAAGGAATTCATGAAGTTACAATAGGCAAAATTGAAAAACTTATGAAATTCGATGATTCTCTGACAAGTTTCCTTTGTAGAAATCGAATGATGGTCTGTACAAATATCTCGAACTCCCATTTGTACTATAGTCGAATCTTTGAAATTTAATCGTCGAGACTGAAGGGAAGAACATGAGATTTATTATTTCTCATAATTCATTCTCATGCTATATCAACTAGATGGTGACGTCGGGGAAGATGCAGGAAAATACCTTATCTTTCTCCCACTCTCTCTCTCTCTCTCTCTCTCTCTCTCTTCATTCGATCTTTCTTCCTCTCTTTTCTGGAGACAGTGCGAGTAAATTGGAAAAGTAGTTTTGAGATTTACTATGACTCCAACTAAAATTTGGAAGACAAATTTTATTGACAATAGAAGAAATGTTCTATTGGGGAAGGTTACACGTAGTGGAAGAAGTTTCGAAAGAATTTTATTACTTTCCGTTGTCATCTATTCGTCCCTTCGACGCTTCCTATCATTTTGAATTGAATTCGAATATTAATTGAATAAAATGAATTTGTTATTGGAGGATTGGATTTCTTTCGATTAAGTCAGTCAATAGACGAACATCCATCGGAGAGAGGTAAGAATTATGAGTAAATGAGAAGTCTTTCAGTCGTAATGGGAAGTGGGTAGAATGTCATCAATATCTGTTGGATAATGAGAAATTGTGAATAATTTCGTTGTTGGAATAACAACATAGTTTCTGTTATCAATAATTTATGATTTTAATAATATTTATATAACTGGATTAGAAGACGAAGTGATCCCAACTGTCCTGATGACGATTGGGAGGAAGAATTGGCATTTCTTTCTTTTATTCTTCTCGTGCCAAAAAATGGAAAAAAATTGCCTCCAATTGCCAATTCGAAAAAAGGTCGGTTTCAGTGGGGAGGAAATGAAAAGAAAAATTTGTCTTCTCCAAAGTGATAAAGATTGGGACGAAACTGAAATTTGATGAGTTGTCGACGAGTAATGTATTTGTGGCGATATGATTTTTCTGTTGTTACGAATGAAATTGGATGCAGATGGATGAGAGGAGGAAGTGCATAGTTATTACACATCTGCATCTACGTATCGGATGAAGACATTGAACTATTCGAAGCGAGGTGTCTGTTAAGCAATTGATCGATGTGTATTGCCATCTAGTTATCTCCTGTGATTAAGGAAAGGAAACCGGTATTTTCTTAATCTCACCATAGGTGTATTTCGATGTGTGTACATTAAATGGGAGCATAGAAGAATGAGACATTTTCCTTTGACACCTTCACAAGATAGAGAGCGAGCGTTTGACAGGAAATGATCTTGACTTTTCTTCTTCGAATCGAACGATGGAGCTTCATTCGATTCTTTCACTTATTTTCATAATGAATAATTTCTCCTGAATATTCCAACAATATTCTTTCGCTTTTTAATTTCATTAAGAATATCATCCTAATTCCATTCAACTCATTAATTCTAATGTTCTATTCTCATCTCCATGAATAAGAGGAGACCTACTCTGCGTTCCTTTTATCTTCGAATTCCACTCGTCTTTTTGCGAGATGAACTCACATTCTATACGACATTATACACATCTCCCAAAACTCCAGAACGAATCGTCAATTTCTATCTTCCTTTCACTGGGACAACGAAGTGAACTCGTCAAATTTTTCGAAAGGGGATTAACAGCTCGCTGGAGAAGCGGAGTATCAATGTAAGTATCATCAGTCGATTCGACAGTATAGTTAGTGAGAGGAAGGAAGTACAATTGTCCAATAGGCAATTAATACGTCAATATGTAATAAGTGCAAGGAGAATTGTTGTTGGAAGAAGATTGTTGAAGGAGAGGAAGAGGATATGAGATTCCCTTAGACTTTTTCTTTTCTGAATTTCCATCATCTTCTTATCTATAATCATCTTCTTATTTAATTTGACGTAAGAATGATGGGTAAATTCGCTTTCTCTCTTGACCAGTAGTTCTGATGAGAAATGATCCGATAAATATCTACATCCGATCACCAATATCAATCATCACTACAGGCAGTTGAAGTTCGATGGAATGACAGGAAAGATGATCATATTTTAGAAGATCATATTTATTCCGTTCGATCATCTTGACGTACGAATCGTTTAGTTTGCTCATTGAAATGAGTTCGTCGAGCCTAATTTATTGATGGTAAATGTGAAGATATTAATATCAATCGAGAATAGTTAACGATGATGTAGTTACTACTACTACTACTAGTACTACTACTACTACTATGAACGAGTATTGCATGATATGTTCATTCCAATTAGTTGAAATGGAAAGTAAATTCATTTATATTTATATTTTTCCTTTTCTACGTTTCAACTCTCCTAGTTGAGGCAATCTCTCGTCATCGAATGACGAGAATATCAATGGAAAATATTTATCTTTTCCAATCCAATTCTCCGCTTTCCTTTTCCTTCCCCTCCATCAGGATATATTCTCACATATCTCTCAAAATCAATTTCATCGTTATTGGAATTGTTATTTGGTCTCATGAATATTATTGACCTATCGATCTCTCCCACCATCTGGACATCAAATCATCCGAAGGAGGTGAATCGCGGCGGAAAGAATTGTATTCATTCGGCAATCAAATGCATGTTCCTCATCGTAATCGTTGAGACAATGTCAACAGTAAAAGAAATGATAGTCACTACCGTCTGTCAACGAACATTGGATCTATCCTGAATTGGTTCGAGTGATTTATTGCTTCACATTCTTATTCCGTATGTCAGTGGATGGAAAGAAACATTCTATTGATAATGATAATTGAGCGAATTAATTTCTATTTATATTCCAATCCGTGCACTCAATGACTCGAGTTGTCATACGTAATTATGAGTATCTGGTGAGACATATGTAATATGTGTATCTTTCTTCTGTTTATTTTAGACAGAAAGTCGTGTGCATTTGTGTATCTGTTTGTGTGCATTTGTGTGTGTGTGTGTGTTTTTGTTTGTGTAAAAGTGGATAAGTTCATCTTTAATTTCACCTGTCTATTCTAATTCATACCAATCAAATTCTATTTTGATGATAACAAAATTTCCGTTCGTCTACAACAACAATCCGTATCTACGTTCGTCATCATCCGAAATGATGAGTAGTACGACGACGACGGATTTGTTGATGATGAATTATCGATTTTTATTCGCCTTTCGCTTCTGATTAATTGAAATATCAGAAGTATCTAATGTGCACGGCGGAGAAAAGAGTTCTACTTTTCTCTTCTTGCCATTCCTCCGTTCAGGTTTCGTCCCAATTCACCATTTCTGATTAATCTTCTCTGTTTTCTTGCGAGAAGCTTTGAGTTGCGTAAGGACCTCGATGACGAGATGAGTACATATGAATTTGTGAAAACATTCTTCATTCGTCCCTTCCACATTCTTCATCTCATGGTGAGATGGAGCCGTTTACCATTGGGATGATTTTGGGAGAAGATTATTTATCGAGAGAGATAATGAGAATAAAGGAATTCCCTATTTTCTTGAATAAAGTCAATTTAAATTGATGTGCATACACCGATGGTTAGTCAACTTTCCCTCACAACACACTGACTGAGAGATTCCGAGAGAGACGACTATACTCATCGTCATGATGATGATGATAAAAATGAATTCATTTCCATTTCCTTTAGGAATTTCTATTGTATACACTGAAACTGATGATTTTATTGAATCATACCAATTATTCATATGATATCTTACGTCTATTTGAATGTTTGAGAAGGGAATCATGAAGAACAATATCACTTTGCCAATTCTTTTCACGTGAAGAAGACGGGAAGCAGAAGAAGATACTTTTCATTCGCTTCATTTAACGAGCCAACTAATGTCCCTTCCAACTGACGATGGAACGTGCATACTACACTTCGAGTGTCTCATATCGACGAAACGTAACTCGAGTATTATTCCACTCATTTCATGATTGCCGTGACGAATTCCATTAGCATATAAATATTCCATTGTGTAAGACGAGACATGGGCATATGGTTTGTTGCGGGAAAAATGTGTTAATGAGAGAAAGTCGACATGTTCCACTAATCATCTAACATCGTCGACATCGATCCCAACTAATCACTATATGGAGCAGGTTATGCTAATAAGAATTATTAACGTTCCCATTAACTACAAATGACGATATATTATGAACGAGATTCTAATCGGATTCACTTCTCTCTGAATTCATTTATTCATTCACTCATTCATTCATTCTCACCATAGACATAAGCGGAACGTCGTTTGAGCGAAAACGGCGAATGGGATTAATTTCGATTTTCCATCGATAATATTGTGTACAATGGAATTATTCATTTATTTATCCATTTATCTCAATTCCCAACTAATAATGATTAGCGATAATTGAAGTCTTATTGTGAGTTATTAGCGGAATGGAAATGATTTTAATACCCTTCTCCTCTCATCATCATGATCATAATTTTTTTGGGTTGGCGCATCTCCACGAGACGATATGAGGAAGATAATGGGAGAAATTTGAACATTCATTTTACAAAGAATTTGACAACGATTTTTTTTCTTATCTCATAATCTCCTCTCAATTTCAGCGGAAAAAAGAAAAAAACTTTTTTTTATTTAAGATAAGTTAATTCGATTCTTATCAAATATAATTCTTCTTTATAATATGTCATCATCATCATTCATTCATCGAGTGGCAAGTGAATGAAGTTTAATATAAAAGGAGAATCTCTTGGCGAGACTACCATTATCTTCTTATATTCCATTCTCGTTCACTACGATTGACAGTTGACAATTTCTTTCTTCCTTTCTTTCTTTCTTCGCCCAACACAGATAGACGTAACTACTTTTTCTTTCTGTTCGCATATAGACCAACTTCTTCTCGCAAATGAACTGAACTGCATTTTCTTGAATGAACGTACCCGATCGCTCATGACTTATACTCATCTCATTCTTCTCACATTTAGTCTCATAATTATTCGATGCACCAAATTCTCCGATTTGATCAATATCACTCGATTGTCTCGTGATACGAGAACGATCACCGATAAACGCGATTTGAATCAGGTCATCGAATCTACACGTTATTTCCTTTCGATTCCTCTCTAATTCTTCTTGTTCTATTAGAATTGAATTTGGATCAATTGAAAGAAGTGGAGAAGAACTTGATTCGACAATTGAAACATCAGCAACGATTGTGTAATGATCTGTCAAGTTCGTTGGATAAATTCCTCAATTCTTACACGATGGCCATCGAAATGGATAAACATCGCGAGCCGAATAAACTTGGCAAACATTCACCACGACGACTCCAACGAAATGAGACATTGATGCCATACAAAATAACTCATGAACAGGAATTGTATTATGATTTGATGAAGAATTACGAACCAACTATGCGACCCGTTTACCATACGAACGATACCGTTCTCATCGACATCGGAATAACATTAATGCAAATTTTCGATGTGGATGAAAAGAATCAAGTCTTAACTTTACTCACTTGGTTGGATATTGTTAGTATTTTCATCGATATTGTTAATAATTCAGATGATTTATTTAGTTTTGGACGGATATGAGATTACAATGGGATCCGAACGATTATCATGGAATTGAAAAGATTAGCATTCCTGCTTCTAATCTTTGGACACCTGATATGGTCCTATATAATTCCTTCTATGGATTGGACAGTATTAACGACGTTAATACGAATGCGCAAGGCAGTGTAAATGCGGCTAAAGGTCTGGGAAATAATCGGAAGAATGGCAATTCCAAAATCAATGCGGTGATCAAAGCGAACGGAACAATTTATTGGGCACCGTTAAAACGCTTCCAATCTACATGTCAAATCGACACCACATATTTCCCCTTCGATAATCAGACGTGCATTCTCAAAATTGGTCCCTGGAGTTACGATATGAAACAAGTGGATCTCAATCCGATAAGTGACGTCGCCTCGTTGACCTCATATCTTCCAAACGGTGAGTGGACGTTACTCGGTACACGAATTCGAAGAAACGAAGAATATTATCCGTGTTGCTCCGTCTCATTTCCTGATATTAAATTGGGTATAATGATGAAAAGACGAACACTTTATTATGCCACCAACGTCATCGTTCCGTGTCTGATGTTGTCGATTTTAACGTTGCTAGTCTTCTGGTTACCTGGCGATATGGGCGAGAAAGTCACCTTAGGTTTAACCGTTCTAGTAGCTTATTCGTTGTTTATGTTGTTGATTGCTGAGAATATGCCAGCCACGAGTGAATCCGTTCCCCTCATCGCCATTTTCCTCACACTCATCATGGGAATGACTTCACTCAGTGTCATCTCAGCTGTTATCGTCATGAGTATACATCGAGTGGGTGACACGTTACATCCGAGACCATTTCCGGTTTGGGCCAAATTCTGGTTATTTACCGTTGGGGAGATGTTCATTTATCGACGTGTTACGGTGAAAAAAGATAGAAAAGTGGAAAGTACCGCACATTCGTTGAAGGCCAATTTGTGTTGTTGTTGTTATGATAAGAAGGGAATCAAATCGTATGAATTGCACAACAGCATTAAAATGAAAAGAAACATCAATTCGAGTCGAATGGGTGGTGGAACTGAGACGACAACCAAATTGGCCGTACCAGAAGTGTATTCTGATGGTGATTATTCATTGAATGATAATCAATTTAATCATTCCTTACGATATCATGATCGAGTACATTCGAATAAAAAATATTTTATTAGTAATCCTAATCGAAGTCGAATGAGAAAGAAAGACAATCGGTTATTGAGACCGGAATCATCATCAATTCCACGTTCCTTCATCATCACTAATTCAAACTCGCCAAAGAAGCAAAAGAATTATGAGAATAAAGATCTCATTTATGTGCCCATGTTGTCCAAATGTTCTCCAGTAACACAACCGTCTTCTCATCGTCTATATACCAATGTGTCGCATCGGCGAAATAACAAATCTCTACTTTATTTAGGGGATAAAAGACGAACGTCGAGATCGAGAACTGTCGACAAGAAAATTAGACGACGTATCGGCAAATCGCAATCCGCCCAATTATCATCGACGGATTTAGAGGAGTTGATTAAATCGAAACCATCAAATCGTCATAAGAACCATCGATGCAAACCACATCAGATCGATTTATTTGGTAAACAGATTTATGACAATTATTGTGTCTATTGTAGTAACTGTAAGAATTGTTGTCGTTGTTATGGGAAGGAGACGGATGAAGATGAAGGGAATTGTGAGAATTGTCAAACATCAGATATCGCTATCGATCGATATGGTCGAATGGTGAAAGATATTAAATGCTTGGAACGATTATTAGAGGCAGTAGTCTATGCGTCTTACAAGAAGAAAGGATCTGGTCCAATGTTGGGTGATGAACATGACACGTTGAGTAACGATTGGCATCGTGCTGCAGTAGTTCTTGATCGTCTTCTCTTTCAAGGATTTTTCTCATTTTTATTCCTCTTATCAATCGTGGTCCTCATCATCGTACCGAAATGGCGTGATCGTTATCTCTCTCATTATGAGGATGCGATTGCACCTTCAGCAATGAATCTCTCTGTGCCGCCTATATAATAACTGATAATTTAATCCATTACCTCTTCTTCAATATTTAAATAAATTCTCACAATTCACTTTACAAACTCTCCAATGAACTTTTTTTGTCAACATTCAACCCAAGTAAATTTTTAAATGACTTTAAGCTATTATGAATCTAAACAGTTTCTCTTGTTAGTTTAATTATCTACTGGTATTGTTTGTCCGAAGAATTTCCAATATTTTGGAAGTTTAATGAAAATTTTGAATTATACTGTATAAATAAAGTCGTAGTAAGTAGTAAGTAATAAAGTCCTTTGAATGAATGTTGAAGAGATTCTAAAGAATTTGTTAGAAAGATAAATATGAAGATTTCATCCTTGAGAAGTTTTTAAACAAATTCAAAATTTATTCAGAGACATTTTTAGAAGTAGACTTTTAGACTATAAACAGAAATTCAATGAAGAATAGAGAAATGATTCGTTGAGGGGAATTATATACATAATTCTACGTCTAATTCTACGTAATGTGTAATGTCTAAAAGAAACATATTTTATATAAAATATATGAGCACTTCGTATTCCAATAAGCTTTCTTTGCATATCGATATTCTTCCATAAGAACTATAGACATATTCATTCGCCCGTTTTCACTAGATCTTCCCTTCCTCATCTTCACACTTTAAACATTTCTTCACAGTCCTCTTCCGCATCAGAATGACAACGAAATCGGCTTATGATGATTGCCAAATCGAAACTAAATTAATTCATTCGGGACAAGAACCGTCACAATGGAATTCGAATGCCGTAATTCCTCCAATTTCCCTCTCCACAACCTTCCAACAACGTTTGCCTGGTCAACACAACGGTTACGAGTATTCGCGAAGTGGAAATCCGACGAGGAATGTCTTCGAGAAATGTGTCGCTGCCATTGAGAATGGAAAAGAAGCTTTCGCTTTCTCCTCCGGATTAGGTGCTACAACCACAATTGTTCATTTGTTGAAATCGAACGACAGTATTTTAGCGTCGGATGACTTGTACGGAGGTTATCGAAAATTTGGTAACTAATCGTTACCATCTAATCGAAAACTATTATCGTTTTTCCAGGAACGAATCGTTATCTGCAGAAAGTGGCGAAGAAATTCGGTATCAATACCACGTTGATTGATATGACTGATGGAAAATTAGTGGAGTCTACTCTCACTAAACAAACGAAAGTTTGAGGATTTTTTCAAATTTCCATAATGATGGTTTTGAACTTTCGAAAAAAAATCGATTATTTCTCAATGTAGATGGTTTGGTTGGAGACGCCGTCTAATCCAACATTGAAATTGATCGACATTGAAGCGACAGTGAAAATAGTAAAGGAATTCAATGAGAATATCATCGTTGTGGTCGATAACACATTTGCAACACCGATCGCCCAGCAACCACTAAATTTAGGTGCCGACATTGTCCTTCACTCCGCCACCAAATACATTAATGGACATTCGGATGTGGTTCTCGGTCTAGCCGTTGCCAATAAGGAAACAATCCGAACCGAATTGAGATTTCTTCAAAACGGTAAGTGATTTTATCTTTTGAAATAATTTTGAAATTTAATTACATCAGCTATTGGAACCGTTCCATCACCGTTCGATTGTTATCTGGTGAATCGTGGCATGAAGACATTACACGTTCGAATGGCTCAACATGAGAAGAATGCTTTCGTTGTAGCTAAATTTCTGGAGAGTCATGAGGAAGTGGAACGAGTATCATATCCTGGTTTGGAGTCACATCCACAACATGAGACGTGTAAGAAGCAAATGAAGAATTCGGGAGGAATGGTAACATTCTGGTTGAAAGACGACTCATTAGATCGTGCTAATCGATTTTTCCAAAAGATTCATGTGTTCACATTAGCGGAATCATTGGGCGGATTCGAATCACTTGCCGAACATCCGTTTGTATTTTGACATTTCAAATATTTAATTAATTTTAAAATTAATTAATTTTAGAGCGACGATGACACATGCGAGTGTGCCAGCAGATGAAAGGAAGAAATTGGGAATATCGAATAGTCTCATTCGATTATCAGTTGGATTGGAGAATTCGACGGATCTGATTAACGATCTTCACAATGCATTAACGAAGTCGCATTAATCATTTAATGTATGAGATACTCTAATTCGTAGAAGATGATAATTATGATGATGAAGGAAAAGACTTTCTGCTCATCCATATTGATAATGTTAATTTCGACATATAACTTTCACTTTGAAAAGTCTTCACTCTTCCTCATTCTTCTGTCGGTCCTTACGTGTTTGTTTGTGAATGTTATTGTGAATTAAACTCATTAAAATTAGGAAATAATTTGACATTTCGTTAATTTTTCCAAGTGTCGATGACTTGTTGTGGAGAAGAGGTAGTGACTCACAAATAGATTATGTTAATTTGTTAATAAATTCATAAAATCGACTCACAGAGAAGATAAGACTAATTCGATTAAACAACTTCACACTATGCTCAATTACACCAATACTCGTTGCCAACACGAAATCATCCACTATTTAAGAGGAGGAGAATTTTGAAGAAATTACAACAACTTTCCCTCATAATCATAAAAAGGAAATCATCTTTTCTTAATTATCAAACATGAGTATCAACAATTCACCATCAGTTAGTGGAGGCAATTCCATGGAATATTCCTACTCCTCATCAAGCGCTGGTGAAGTGGATTATGGAGTATCGGCAGGTTCATCCAGTGCCATCGGAGGTGGATTCAGCACTTTCGATTCCGGTGCTGGTGGTTTAGGTGGTAATTCTTATTCGTCCGAAACCACCACCACCACCACCAATTATGGAGGTAACTTAGATATTGGAAGCGGATTTGGATCTGGTTCCAGTTCATCATTCGATATGAATGCCGCCTCGTCTGGTGGTTCATTCGATTACAGTGCTTTGTCTGGCGGTGGCGGTGGCGGCGGTGGCGGTGGTGCTTCATCAGGATTTAGTTCATCCACTTCATCAGAATTTCAATCAGGATCAGGATCAGCATCTGGAATAAATGTATCGACTAGTGATGTTCGTGGCATTGTCACAGCTTCAGGAATCTCATCGATTACTGGAACTGATTTGGCAGGTGCTGAAATCACCAGTGGTGGCTCATTCAACAGTGACATTAATTACAAAATAAATTATGATACAAATCCACAAATCGTTCGTAAACCGAATAACGAGAATGTCGTCTACAAACAAGAAGTGGCTGTCCGATATTTGCAACCACCAACACCACCACCACCAGGCCCGATCATCATTAAAGAAGTTCGACCACCAATGCCTCCACCGGCTCCTCCAATCATCATCCGACAACGACCACCACGAGCGCCCACTCCTCAGCCATTAGTTGTTCGTGAGAATCCTCCAAAACCTCCACCAGCTCCTGGCCCGAAAATCATCACCAAATCCTTACCAGCTATTCCACCACCACCACGACGAGTTATCATTGAACGATTACCTCCCCTCCCTCCCAAACCACGTTCATTGATCATCGAACGATGGTTACCATACAAACAACAGAAACGTCGTGTCGTTTATCAACGAGCGGCAGCAGCCAAAGCTCAAGCTAAAGTGAGAAATGTAATCATTCAATGGAGTGGTCCACAAACCAAAGTCATTAAGGAAATCAGGAATTTGGGAGTAATTCGAGTCAATCCACAAACTTATTCAACTCGATATGGAAGTAATTTGCAAAATGTATCTGCAATTTCTTCCGCTCTCACACAATTCGGATTAGATATCAATCACACTAAACTTCAACCACCACAGAATATTGTCGTCGAATTACGTCAAGCTAGACAATCCAATCCTTATACCGTTGAATATAAGGAGAGTAGTGGAAACGTCGTCAAAACGGTAAATATGGCTGATATCAGTCAATTAACAGCCAATTCTGTCGACGCGAATACAGGACGTCGATTTTCTGAAGACACGAGATATCAAGCCGGATTTGGTGGTGAGAGTTCTAGTGGAGGATACTCGTCAATGAGTGCCGGTTTCGGTGGTGATTTCGGTGGTGCCAGTAACTCATCATCAGGAATGGAATATTCCATGTCATCATCTGGCGGCTCTAGTTACAGCAGTGGCGGTGCTGGTGGTATTGACTTCGCTTCGTTCGGTGGTTCATCGGGTGGCGGCAACAGTTCTAGTTACACCACCTCCACAACCACTACCAGTTATGGTGGTGACGAAATGAATAATCTCCTGTAAACGGGTAAGAATTGATTTGTAGAACAGAAACTTTTTTTTGTTTTTTCTTCATTTATTAGAAATGGATTCAACTAAATTATTTCAAATAATTCATTCCAATTCAGGAACGAGAAATAATGAGCTCGCCATAATTTATATCATTTTATGGAATGTGTGTCTCTTATCATCTCTAGTACTTGAAATGTTCGACGAATTCGAACAGAATTGATGAAATTTATTGAAATTATGAAAGTTTTCGAATCATTTTTATTTCCTTCCTCCCTATCACCTCTCTAATTATCTATTAAATTTCATTTTATCTAAAAATTGTTCTAATTCTCTTTCTATCTCTGAATATCCCGAGTCACGACCCGAAAGATGATTCCTCCATATTTCTTCCAATTCGTTCCAAATTTCGCTCGAAAATTGAAGAAATGTTAAATGAATATCATCTTTTTTCAAATCGAATCGATTGCCATAATATTTCCCATACGACCGTTTTAACAATTATCGTTGACGGTCGATCTTAAATTTATTTCGTTTCAAAATTTCTTTTATTTCAAAATGAAAATATTGATATTCATTCAAATCTCACAAAAAAGAACAAAAGAGTTCCATGAAATGTACGTCCTCCCAAATAGATTAAACATGTTTTTTTTTTTTCCGATCGACCAAAATCAATCGAATGAAGAGAATATGACGAGAAATAATTTTTTATCATAAATCTTTACTTAAATCAGTCAAATTTGGTATTAGGAGTATAATAAAAAAAGTTTTTTTCTCTTTCGAAGCGTCACACATGCAAAGAAAATGCATTTGATCTCTTTATTTATCGATCATCATCGTCTTCTTATCGACAACACGACCATTCTCTTCCACTTTAACGGTTTTCTTCCCGTTTTCTATGGTTCTAGATTTGAGAGAATAATAATTAGAAATGGAAAATTAATTAATTAAACAACATGTCATTAACAAAATAAAAGTAACGTTGTTGTTTTTATTGTTTTGCCATTGACGGTTCTGGTGGAGGTCTGAATAGATCGCCCGATATTCGGTCCAATATTAGTTGTGAAAGTCGACATGCCGGAGAAACCCATTCCGCCCATCGCGCTTAAATTGATCATATCGTCGAATGGAGACATCCGGTGCATTCTGCTAATTGAATTGAATGATTGGAAAGGATCATCAAATCGACCAAACGGCGACGAATCGAAAGGCGACGGTTGGAACATATCTTGAAACAATTCGTTGAATAGCGTGAATGGATCTTGGAAGGCAGTGAAATGTCGATCGAAATTATGACGACGAGAAGATCCGCCACCGCCATTGCCACCACCAGTCAAACCATCTTTTCCATATTTATCATAAATAATTTTCTTGTTATCTGTCAAATTGTGAAGAAGATTTCAATTGAAAATGAGAAATAAAAATGAAAATTTGAAAATTGAACCATCGGATAAAACTTCATACGCTTCTGAAACTAATTTGAACATTTCTTCCGCTTCTTCTTTCTTTTCTGGATTCTTATCTGGATGCCATTTTAATGCTTGTCGTCGATAACTGAAAATGTAACATGATAATAATAATAATAATAATAATAATAAAGAATAAATGAAATTATATTGAAATTAAACGCTTTCTTTATATTCTCTTTTGTGGCATCATTTCGTGAAAGTCCCAATACTTCATAATAATCTTTCTGCACTCCCGATTTCATATGTGCACGTTCTTTCTTCTTCTCTTCTTGCATCTTCTCTCGCTCATTTTGTCGTTGTTGTTGTTGATTATTCGTTGGAGCTTTGTAATCTGATGTTGAGGAGGATTCGGAGGAAAATGTACTACTTTGTTGATTGTTATTCAAATTGTCATCAGATGTTCGTTGTTGATAAGATTTTTTTTTAGGTTTCTCACCTTCCCCGTTCCAATTGTGATGTTTCCTTTTCGATTTATTCTCTTCTTGATGAGTGGCATGATGTCGATTCATGTTGTTCATCCGTCGCTGATGTTCAGCAAGTCGACGATTCGTGTCGATTATATGTTGAGGAATGTGATGTTGATGTTGTCGATATGCTTGAGGAATTGAGTCGTCATTCGGATGATGATGTTGATGATGCTCATCATCGTCATCATTCTGATTGAAATTGGAAAACAATCCTGTCGTATGAAATCGATTGGAGCGCGGTTTATTTTTATTGACTCGACTCATTGCACTAAGATCTGGAGAGGAGACGAATGGGAAAAAATTGAAAAGAAATAAAAATTCGACAAGTTAGAAAAACATAAAAATTTCCTCAAACAATTTCAATTTCCTTTTCTTAATCTTAATCAATACGATTAAATGTGGAAAAAAAGACGAAATAGAAAGAAAGAAATTCTCTTTTCACTTCCAATTGATGGCGATATACGACGAGAAGAATCGAGAGGATGGAAAATACGAAAATGAATTGAAAGAAATTCGATCAAATTTCTTCTCATCTTCACACTCGTTCGAATATGTTTTCATTTATTGATCTAACGACAATTCTACACTTCAGAGAGTAGAAGAAAAGAGTAAAATTATGTCAAATTTTCTACCTTTCCAACTTCAACTAACCGAATAGGAACGATTTAAATATAAAGCTCAACATAACGCACATTAAGCTTAACCTCTAAATTTACAATTTTCCAAAAAACTTATAAGAAAAATTCTTTTTTCATTTTTATATAAAAATATTTTATTTAATAATACAAAAAAAAATTAAAAAAACGTCAATTTCTTTAAAAACTGGCATAACAGCTTCAAATTTCGCTTCATATAATCTGAATTTTGAATTGCGATCTGAAACTTGTTAATCGATTTTCTCAATTTGAGATTAGTGACAATTACGGCAATTTGGATGACATAAAGCACCGTTTCGTGATGGTGATCTACAATGACATCCATTTGATCCTCGTCGTAATTTTTTAGTTGCCCAACATAATTCCGTTCCGCATTGACATCGAACGGCATCACAACCATCAATACGAGAAACGGGCGTCTCACAATTTAAACAAAGCATCATAGTACCTTCTTGGATTTGTTGGGCGAAATAATCGGCCGATTTTTCCGCTGCTTCCACTTCACACATGTCACTTGGAGTATGTTGTTTCTTACATGTCAGACAGGAATGTAAAGAACAATTTGGACATTTAATCACTTGCTCCTCTAAGAGAGTGGTATTTGAACCGATTTCGAAGAAGTAAGCACAATTTGGAGTAAGACAATTGAAAGTGAAAGAAGCATTTCTAGTTTTCCAATTCTTTATAAATTTCTCTTCCAACTCTTCCATCTCTCGTCGCTTTAACACATATTTCATCAAATTATAATCGAGCGTTTCGTCTTGACAGGAGATACAGGGCACATCTTTGAACGATAGAGTATCAGCCACTTTCGTGTTCACATGATTCCTGAGACATGTTCTATTTCAAATGAAAGATGAGAAGACTGATGAGAATTAACTTACAAACATTCTCCCGACAAATGGGCAACATTATTCCATGTCCCAACTTGACATGTTTCATGCAAATCGAACAAGAGAATTCTCTCACATTAAACAAAATGGACATCCCTCTTCAAATTAGAAACACAATAAATCTTTAATTGAGAATTGAAAAAATATGAGTCATAAAAAAAGAGAATTATTGCGTCATATTTTTGTTAAGCTTAAAATTTTGAATTTTCCCTAAAGTCATTTGTTGAGGACATGTTCTTCCTCTCTAATTTGGGAGCACGAGAATTCAAATTAATTTCATATGCTATTTCATCGTTATGTATTAACAACATCAGTGTTTAATTCAGTTTAAAATAAAGATTGGTTTTTCGTTCAGCAGACAAAAAATTTTGTTGGAAGTCAAGTTTAGTAAAAATGCCTAACAGAACGGGAAATAGAACACAGAAGACGCAAACGAAGTCGAAAGTGCAGAAAACGAGAAAAGATCATCAATTCCCATCGCCAGGAAAAGGAACGAATAGTGGGATAACGATTATTGGTGGGAGACGAGTTGTGCGATCGGCAGTGTTGAAGAGCAAAAATAATTTTGTCGATGAGAAAGAGTTACAGAATACTCTAAAGAAGATGAACATGACAGAGATCAATGCCGTCGATAATGTTCTCATGATGCAAGAGAGTGATCAAACAATGTTAGAAATCTCCAAACCAAAAGTGCAAATGGCGATGCACTCCAACATGTTCGTGATTTCAGGCGTGGGAAAAGAGAAGACCTTCCGTGAAATGGTCCAGTCAATGATGACGAACGAGAAGAGCGCCAAATATGATTCGATCGATTTCGAAGATTTTATGAATAAAGACGCGAGCAAATCATTTGAGGACAAGTGTCAAGATGAGGCGATTGTGGAAGAAGAGAAGAAGGAGATGGACAGCGATGACGAAGAGGACGAAATGGAAATCCAAATGGAAAAGAACAAGAATGTCGTCGAAGAGATTACTGAAGTGGATGATGATGACGAGGAAGCGCCAATCGCCACCGTCATCCAGTGAGTAAAGCAAAGAGATAATTGGAAGATTAAGATTTCCTTTTCGAAACGAAATTAAATTTTTTTATCAAATATTTTCTCTTCGCCATCAAAATAATTAATTGTTATCACTGAAATTTTCTTCTGATCAGAATTCGTCTAAAAAAATTTTTCGTATGAAATTGTTCTTCAAATTTTTTTTATGAAGTTCATTTTAAAATTTTTTTCATATCATATTTTTATGTGGAAATTTTGTTCATATGAAATTCGTAAAGAAATTGTTTTATATGAAATTTATGTGGAAATTTTCTTTCGATCAATTTAATTGGGAAATTAGATGTTTTTCTCTCGACATTCTTCCTTTCCAAAATATAATCACCAACAATAATAAACCAATATTTGAATTAGATAATTTTGAAATTTATCCTTTTTCACTTTGTTCATTTTTAATACATTAACTGAAAGTAAGAACGGTTTATATACTTCAAATTTGTTCATATGTAGCTTTTCATCTTAATTATCATTAGAAAATTCTTTTTATTCTCTTCCAATAATTTCCAAATTTTACAAATCGATCTTTTTGAGTTTTTGTTAAGTGAATTTTTTTAAGGTAATCGAATAAGGAAAATTTTATTTTGTTTATGAGAATTTTTTTAGAATATCCCAAAATAATTTAAGGGGATTTAATCAAGTTCAATGGTGTGGACGCGATGTTATGATTTGTCTTCGATGAACGATAATGATATTTTCCTTTGTACGCCATTCGTGGCCACATACGTTGTCTAAAATAATGAGAGAAGAAATAGAAATTTCCCTTAATATCACGAAATTATCATGTAATTTTTGGTTGTTGTTGATTTGATGTTTTGATTGTTATATGTGTGGAAGCGAAAAAAATTAAAAGACGTAGATGTGATTTGAGTGAAAAATAAATATATAATTATATATATATATATCTATCCCCATTATGATTTCGTAAGAAATTACTAAAATCGAATTAGTTGTACTAATTATATAATGAATCTTATTCCAATGAAGAAAGGTATTGAGGACTTACCGTTCGATTGATGAGATGTCGATTACATGTGAATTCAACTAGAAATGAATAGTAGAAGGAGAAATAAGAATATAATATGAGAGTTAACATGATTGGTGAGTAGGAAGGAAATATAGGGAATAATCGGAATTCATATTGAATTTGAAAGTATCGATCTCTCTTGAACATTCCTCACATCTGATGCATCGACGATGGAAGATAAGTGAATTAAAGAACCGTTTCCTCTCCGTCAAATGAACATACTTCGAACAAATCAGACAAATTCGTTTATTCTTCTCGTTGGTTTGATGGAAATGATTGAAATTCTCTTCGGTAACTTTTATTCGAATTTTCTCTTTCGGTTTCATCTTCGATTCACTCTTCATTTCTCGAACTCGATTGAAATTCATTCGACGATTCTGTTTGTTACTCTCCGATCTTCGACTTGATTTCTCCATCATCTTTACCGGTTCATAATGGATTTCACTGTCTGTCAATTGACATTTCGTGAAGTAAACAGGACGATCTTGTCTTTCTACTGTACCTTCATCGAAACTTTCGGGCTAAATAGGAAAAAAATCAAATTTGATAAATGACAAATGTTGTTCCTTTGGACGTGGATGATATTTTTGGATTGGTTGAACGTAGAAAAGGTTGAAAGAGAAAGAGCAAAGCAGAATAGAAGAGTAATTTGAGCAAATCAATAAAAAAAAATAAAGAAATCGAACATGCCTTCCTGGAAGCAACTAAAAAATGTTGAAAAAATAAAAAAAGTTGAAATGGTGACAAATTGAAAAGAATCATAGAAATCGATTGGAAGATGATACGAACCTTAACTAAAAAATTCTTCAATCGCTTTGCTATCGGTGGATGAGAATTGGATTCTGATCGAACTTTCGTCTGTTCATTATGAATGATTGAATCGATCGTTTCTTCAATCGGTTCTATTTCCTGTTGTATGTTTTCTTTCACCATTTCGTTCGTTGTGGTGATTGAGTGGAGAGATTTCATATCGATCGATGATTCATTCGAACTCTTTTCATTATCGAATGTATCGGAATTCTGATAAATTGAATCGATATTCGATTTCTCCATCGAACCGCTAATCACTTTATCTTCGTCATTGACCGATTCGTCAACTGAAGTTCTTACAGGAAATAATTCCGTTTCCTCTATCGACTTCTTCTTATTTAATGAGATATTGAAATTCTTTTCATAAATTCTATCATATTCATCATCACTACTCTCTTTCTTTTCATTTCCATTATCATCATCATTATCATTATCATTATCATCATCATCACTCTTGATATTATTGAAGGAAGTTGAATGGAATGATGAAAATTTTAATTCATCTTTCTCATTATCATAAAAACTGGCATCGTTAACATTGTGATTGATTGGAGACGAGACTGATGGTTTGACACTTTCATTATCATAATTTGTCGTTTCTTCCGAGAATTGGATGGCTAATCGTTTCGCCACCGGAATTTCTGGAGGTTGCCGATAAATTTGATCGCTTAAGAATTTCATGTCACTACAACTCGCGATTGTAAGTCGTTGAGCTAACGATTGTTGGATGGCGGGATGTATATGATATTTACAAAAGAAACGGAAATTGGTGGTAGGGGCGGAGGTGTTGAATTCGATGAATTCATAATTGTATCGATTCAATCCCACTGCACATAATTCACAAGAGAGACATGTCAAATGGAGAATTACTTGATTCTTTATCACAATTCTCTCCATCACATCCACGTGTTTTAGACAAATGTGACAATGTTTCAGATGAGTATTGAGCGAATAAGACGTGGCTGATGGTCGGAAAGTGCAATTATCGTTAGATGATGAATGTGACGTATTTCTCGTAATCGTTTCGCTATTGGTCGAACTGGCAATATTGTTTAATAACGGTTTCGACGCTTTCTCTTCATTGAAAAGAAAATCGTCATGAATTTGAGGATGACTCTCTCGAACTTCACTTTCCGCTTCGATTAACAAATCAGGTCGATCACAACCAGTACCGATATTTTTCCTCCTCATTTTCCGTTGATTCAATTTCAATGAATGATGTTTACTCTTCTTATATTCCGAATCGGTATGATAACTGTTTCTGGTGGGAAGTAAAGTCAATTTTTTGATGGAACGTTTATAATGTTTGAGACGATTCTCGTCATCCAAATGGTAATTAATTTCATTGAATGATTTACCTCGTTCTTTCTGATTGTCATTAATAATGATATTCGTCTCCTCCTGATGAAGGTCGATGGAGGATTGAGATTGATGGAAATCATCATGATGTTTAAACGGAGAATTTTCTACTAATCTCGATTTCATCAGAATCGAATCATCCTCATTATCAGAATAATGATGGATTGATGAATGTCGTTTCTTTTCCATATTCATCGTCTGTGTATTGGGCGAATGGATACCTTTCTTAAATTCCGTCATAATTTGATTCAAATCGAATTTATTATCAATTCCGATTCGTTTATCTTCATGTAATTTCTGCATGAGAATTTTCGCTTTATTTTTCGTACTCAATTTATTGGGAGAATGTGACAATGACGATTGTCCATGTTCACGTAACGGTGGACGAATTGTGAGTGGTTGTTGGATTTGAAAGAGATCATAATCTGATCTAATAGTCGATAGATTATATTTACCTTTCTCCTCATCCATATCCACTTGTCGATAATTCGTTTTCTGATCAGAATTTTCGGAGAATTTCTGAACAAGAATATTTCTCAAATCATCCACTTTCAATCGTTTTTCCCCATTAACTTCCTCCTCCTCCTCCTCCTCCTCCTCATCTTTCCTCCTCCAATTATCATAACGGAATTGATTATCGTTATTCTGGAATAATTTCGATATTCGATTTATTTGAGATGATGATCTATTACGTTGTTTTGGACGATGAGATAATTGATCGGTTTTCGAAGACGTTTTTATCGCTTCAGCCACATCACTAATGTTAATTCCCACCGTCAAATGTCGATGTTCCATACGTCGATCTTTCTTTCTTTCTCGTTTATTCTTCTCATCATTTCTCTTCCATTTTTCCGTCATTTCGGTCGTGTTATTGGTGAGAAGGAAAGTGGGACGAATAAAATTGGCTGTCTTCCTTCGAATTCCATATCGTCGCGTATCTCGAACTGTTAAAAACTTCTTCTCATTGTCCATCAATTGATGATTAATCTCGTTTAATGATGGCGAATTCAATCGATCTCGTTCCATATTTTCGAATCGTTGTTGTTGTTGTTGAATGTAGAATTTCTGTAGATATCGAATATCTGGTTTGTTCTTTAAACGATTATCATC
Organism: Seison nebaliae; assembly: GCA_023231475.1. Classification (NCBI taxonomy): domain Eukaryota; kingdom Metazoa; phylum Rotifera; class Pararotatoria; order Seisonacea; family Seisonidae; genus Seison; species Seison nebaliae. The sequence continues at coordinate 26,626 of JALJEE010002909.1, read as the reverse complement.
GAACCATTCCATCATGATATCCGTTTTACGTCGTTTCAATATCGAATAAATTTTTCTTAGATACAAAATGAATGAATTGATCGGAGTTAATTCTTTGTATTGCTCCTCCAACAATTGATAAGGTGGAGAGATGGATAATCGTGATTGGACGACGTCGAGTACATTCGTCCTCGTGATTTGTTTGTTGTCGTCTGGAAATATCTTCTGAATGATCAATGTCAATCCTTCCATGATCTCTTGACAATAATTGAGATCATCTTTGATCTTCTCACTATCGAACTTGAAGATATTCTCTACAATTCTCAAATTAGTTTCATTCTCATTCCGACATAACCATCTGATCCATTGACATAAGATGAGAGGAAGATATTCGTGAATGGAGGAAGAATATCGAACGATTCCATCGAATGCTTCCTCATTCTTATCCAAATCTAAAATCAACGAATTAATTTCATTCTCATCGAATATCTTCTTCATATTCAAATTTGGATAACGTGTGGTCGGTTGAATGGAATATTCATCAAAGTTCTTCGACAACTTCTCTGACGACGTTTGTGCCAATAACTGGTAAGTGATCTCTCGTTCGCTAATAAGATGTCTGATCAATTTCCAACAATAATCTGAATTCAACATTGACATTTCTCGTTTGATCTGAGCGAATTGTCGGACACTCCACGCCGTATCGAACGCAGCTAACCATCCTCGAGCGGCGCCAGTTCCTAATGGCCAAAATGGCATTCTTAAAGCGTCGCCAACTAATGCCATCAATAACGGTTTTGAATTTCTCACAGCGATCTTCATCGGATGTTTAGCAGCATATAATTCCGTAAAATCGAACATCGCCACATCAGGCATTCCATAATGATCTTTAGCGAATTGGAGATTGAAACCGAGTGCACCATCAGTCGCCGCTACCGCAGCCTCATATGCATATGATAATAGAAATTGTTGATTAATATTGGATTGAGAAAGGAAATGTTCGTTATCCAAATCCTCTTTGAGAACGCCTTTCGCTAACAATGAATGACGTTTGGCCGTCATCACAAAATAATGAGTCTCGCCCTTATAATAAACAATGTTCTCCAAATCGATACCAGTACGATGATACATTTTCTGGAAGAATTGCGGATGGAAAATACAAGCAACACCAGAAATTTCGGGACATGCACCTTCTCTCAACGTGTGATTATTGACGAAATTCGCCGTGATGGCGATAGCGATTTTCCCCCGAAATTTCGTGAATTCAAAACCAGGTAATGTCGATCGTTTTCCACTCGCATTTACAATGACATCGAATTCATATTCAGAGAGAAGATGTCTCTTCGGATTATATTGTGCTCGCCAGCCATAATTGTGAATTGGTTCGAACAAATCCAAATTCTCATTTAACGGTGTTAAAACGGATTGAGTTGAAGGAGGAAACAAATGAGCGAACTCCACACCGAAATGATAACGCACTCCACAGAGTAGAGAGAGTTTAATGAGAATTAATTGCAATTGCTTAATACTAATATGATCGATGGAACCGGCACAGAATTTGCCGAAAAACGTTTTCGCTCCCAACACCTTCAAATCATGAATGGTGAACGGCCATAAATGGAGAATATTATTCCTCGACAATTTCTCCCGTTTCTCCACCACCATTACATTTGAACCTTCTAATGCGAGTTCGATGGCTAATCGCATGCCGACTGGACCGGCCCCAATCACTAAACTTTTCACATTGCTCGCTATGCGGTTGGTGGATCGTTTCTCGAAATAAACTTTCTGTTTAGCTCGAGTATTTATAGCGTGAAATATTCGTTGGGCCTTCCAATGGGAGGAGAGGAGATATTGGATTTTCGAGGAGAAATAAGTGAAATTGTAAGAATCGTTCGAATGGTATGTGGTGGCAAGTTCGGGATCGAATGCGATGAGTTTGTAGAAAATTAATTTGATGCGGTTAAGCGAGGAAGAAGAGAGAAACTTCTCGAACAATTCGTCAATGTTATTATCTTTCAAATCGTTCGCTTCTTCCTCATCATAATTATCATGATCCAATTGTTCGTTATGATCGGGAATTTCATTCTCTTCATTCCGAATAAAACTCTGAAGAGAGTCATCATTCAAGTCGTCAATGAGTACATTCTCCTTATCAGCTGATTGATCGAACGAACTACTCACATTCTCCACATCAGTCACTTGTTCGGGAAACTGATTATTCTCATTCTGATAATCGATTGACGTCATTCTTTCTAACGTCCCAATAATAATAGGAAGAAGATTGAGTGGTAAGTATCAATTAGGAATAATGACAATTTTATTGGGAGAAGCATTAGTCTGGTTCGTGTTCATAATGTCGACGGATAATTTTAATTATAAATTCATCCAATACTTGGTCAACAATCGATTATTGTTGTTGTTGAAAGAAAAGGCGATTAAATGAATGATATCTCCTCTCCAGTTACGATACAAATGGAACACATATGTATTATTTCTTTATTTTGCTCTCCTTCTCTCTCTCTCTCTCTCACTCTGAGTGTGTATTGACTGGGGGGAAAAAGGTGAAAATAAATGAAATTTTTAGACTCTCTCCTTCAGCCTGTATGTCTTCGCCTTCCTTACTACTCCCCATGCTCGTGTATATGTCCATCGAAATAGTGAAATAATTGAAGGAATAAACAATTCCCCTCATTATTATCATTATTTTCTGATTAGAACAAATGTCTCATTTCAATCTGACATCCTTCTCATGGTAATTAGTTCCAAAACTACTTCTCATTTACACACACACACAGACACAATAAGGCCCGCTAGAAGAACGCTCGTGATTGGGAAGTTTATTCTATTTTTTCTTACCATAATTCTGCGTACAGGAACTAGTCAAGGTATTGACGACGATACATGTTGTACCGATAACTAATTTAACTAATTATAGTGGAAAGTGTTCATACGTGTGGAAGTTTTTTTTTGGAGAAGAAGGCAAATTGAATGAGATTGATGAAGGAAGTAGGAAAGTTCTTGTAGCCACATGTACATAACGGTCTCGTCCCGTCTCCTCACCCACTCTCGCTAAAGAAATAGATATCTACTCTTCAATTTCGTGTTGAGACATACACATCTCTATCTGTGAACTGTTCATTTGTAAATATAATGACATATCTATCAACTTGGAATAATGTTATATAAGAGGACGATATATGAATAATGAATAATCGTCATTATGATTATAATTAAAGAAGATAAGAAATAATTATTTCCCATTTCTTTCACTATCATTCCTCACAATAACTCCATCGATCTTCTAAACATTTCCCACCCATCCATCCATCCATCCACGTCTATTGGCTAAACAGAAGTAAGAAACATATCAATAAGGAGAACTGTTCACATACACACACAGATACACAGATACACATATACACACACAGATACACAGGATTAGACACATGAACACACACATGTGCCCACACCGTCGAACAATAGTAGTCTTCTTTCGGCCATTAGGGTAATAGTCGAGTTGTGGAAAAGTTGGATAATAATAGTTTAAATACAGCCGCATCTGATCAAAATATTAGAACATTCGTTCACTTTCCACTGCCACATCTAACAATGATCTATGAGCCATTGTTAACATTTAACCGTTTCTATTAACTTCTCTTCCTTTCTTCTCTCCCATCGAATCATCCTATTGTTCGAATTGAGATGTTAGAGTTAGGTGATGTACATCGATGTATTGGAAGTTCAGACACGAACCCATTGTAGTTTCCATAATTTCCTGACAGACAAGTATGTTTAGGTTAATGGCGTCATATCCAAATGGATTGCTACGCTGATAATAAATAATAGAGGAAACATTTAACGAAACGTTCCATCTCCTCACTTTTATAAATAATCGACTATATTCTTCACACTTACTCACTCACTTAGTCGCAAGAGAACGGAAATATAAAGGCGATTATTCATCTCACATATGTAGGCGTTCTTTCCTTCATCTATTCTCTCATTTCTCTTTCATCTCCAATGTCTCCATTACCATTTATGACTCATTCATCTTATGGAAACTTCATTGCTTCCTAATGAATCCTCTTTTCTTCCAACAATCAATTTATTATCGTTCAAAAATTATCCATTTCTCATCGAGAATAAACCGAGAAATTATCGTTGATGAGACTTATTTCGTGTGGGAAAGCTCAAAGGAATCGGAGTTGATTTAAATTGAACTTGTGTCGTGTCTTTATTAGGAAGGGGAACGTGAAATTCTACATTAAACTTATTGTTAAGCAAAATAATCAATAATTATATGTTGCATCATCAATCGAAGTTCATATATGGAAATTTCTTACGAACTTTTTGCCTTGACAACATGAAAATCTCGGAAATCTTTCTCAACTTTTATGTCAATAATAACTGAACGAATTACTCCCCTCTCTTGTCGACATAGATAACTCTCTCTCATTGTTGAGGTGAGGAAGATGTTATCCTATCACGTTCATATCGATATCGTTAGATGATCGATCAAAACTATTCAGATGCAAATTTGATAACCGAACATTAATTTGAAAATGTAATTCGACTTCATTTGACCATGAATCATTGTTGGCAAAGTTATTGGAGTATTGATAGAAGTAATATGATTTACTTGTCTCTTCAATTAATCATATTTCTGACCAAACAATTCAACCAATTATCCAACAACTCCATTTCACCATACCTTTCTCATTTCAAAACATATCAGACCTCACTTTTAATAAACTAATGAATTAATCATATTTAATCATCAAAATAAATTCGACATTTCGAGAATCTCTGACAAATTCAAATAATCATTGTTTCTTCGCACTCATCAGAAAATTTTTGCGACACATTCTCTTCTGAATCAATTGGGAAATATTCTAAAAGTTTAATAAATTTTTTATAACTTGTTAGTTGTTTTAACGTCGATCGTTGACTATCGACGTTGGACAATTTAGTTGGATTTGAATTAAGTTTGATTTTTTTTCAGAATTTTGCAACAAATATCAAATCGATTTTAATTTCGACGTAACATAATTAAGTTTTGAAAGTGAACCAACGGAGAAATGAATGGAACAAACAAATATTTCTCAAGTCCAATTTCCAGTTGTGCTGACAATAAAGAAATTCGTTTAAACAACTCCGTGAAATTGATCGAGCGCTTAACACATTATCTTTCGAAAATGTATGTTTGTGATGGAAGGAATCATCTGTAGCAAATCATTATTTTTCTCAATTGTTTCGGTGTCGATAGAAAGTCCTTCCTCTTCTTTTTGGCAGTCTCCATTCCGTTTGTTAATAACAATATTTCTACAATGGATAATTTTACCCAATTTATTTTATTCTCGATAATCATGATGGTTTTACTACCGTTTTCTGATGGTACGGCCACTTATTGTCATGGTTGTGTAATTGATACGAATTGTGCAGTTCCATGTAATGGTGGTCGTTGTTACGTGAAGTTTGATGGGAATCGTTGGACTTTTTCAGAAAAATTAGAAAAGAATCCTAATTGTCTGTCTCAGAAATTATCGGAAGGGAATGTGCCATCGGATTATGGAATGTAGACGATATCACAGCTGGAGAATGTTCCATTAGGAACCGATTAACCATTTGTATTTGTGATACAGAAATGTTATTTATTTATAAAATTAATTCGTTTAACATTCCCCATTGGAAGGTGTAATCATCCGAGAAATGATGCGAACTGGTTATCAAACAATAATCCGACAACACCCACAACCGTCATCACGACAAAAAGTACGACAACTCCCATACCAACTACAACAGATCCGTTATTCAATTTGGATTGTTCTCTTCCTGATGATCCGGGATGTAATGATGCCACACTCTGTACCGTATCCGACGATATAGTAAGAAAAGTTTATGAGGCCAGTTGTCCCCATCAATGTGAGAAATGTGCGACAGTTTGCGAAGATATCGAAGATAAATGTACGGATAGTACTTATTGTACATCTGCTATCAATGAATTGGCTGATTTCTACAAATCAGTCTGTCCAAAACAATGTGGCGTTTGTTAATGAGAAGATTCATCGAACAATTAGATTGTTCTCAAAAAGTTTAAATAGAAAATAATTATTTAATTGTTTTATTTAACGAATTATTAACGATGTATTAATTTAACTAAAAAATTAATCTAATTCTTATCTAATTAATTTAATTAAAAATTCTTATTAATAATTTTTCCTATAAAATTCGCAAAAATAAAAGGAAATTTAGGGGGAAAGTTGTGGAATTTCACAAAACAATTTTAACCGTCTCTAAATATCAATGACTAAATACGTTAAAAAAAAAAGTAGTGAATTGAAATCTCTTTAAATTTTGAGGATGGAGATTTGAATAGGAGAAATAGGAAGGAATTTCAATAAGAGAAATAATGATTGAAATGATGATAGAGAAGTGGAGTAGATTCGGTAAATTTTTGTTTTATTTAAATGAAACGAAAATAACATAAATTATTATCGATTTAGGATGATACGTCTGAAGTGTTGGCAATATCGACATCTTTATCGACGTATTTGTCTTTCTCTTGCATCAATTTCGCTCGTTTCGCCCATAATTGTTTTCGATATTTCGTCTCAACCGCTTTCGTTATAACAACGTTCGCCGGTTGAATTCCGACTTGTACACTTTGTCCATTCGCTTTCTCACGTTGAGATCGTTCCAAATGTAAGACGAATTTCTTACGATAAACAGCTTTCACTTTTCCGCCGTTGATCGACTTACTTGTCGCTTCGGATAATCCTTTGATGATATCCACTTCATCACCTTTATTGATTGGGATGGATTTCATGTTGTATTGTTTCTGCAAATCTCTAGATAATCGACAACACATCAATTTCCTTCGGATGTGCGATGGTGCTTGAAAATGCCGTTTACGATTCTTTCGTCGTGACGATGATACGAATGGATTCAACTTCATAATCTTCGTACAAGAACTTCAGGGAAAATTATCTGAGAGAGATTTTGAGAGAATTTTGAATTAATTGAACATTTTCAAAGATAAATGGCAAAAGGAAATGTTAGTCAAGATATTGCCATAAAGTGAAAATGGAAAAGATATGAAGAAAATAATTTGGACAATGATGATAATGTTGTTGTTGTGGGATTTGAAATGGGATTTTTCAAGTGTTTGACAGAGAGAAGAAAATGATAAAATTGATTAATGTGAATGACGAAAAGTTTTAGATTGGAAGCTTGATTGTCAGAGAAATTTTTTCTAGAAGAAAAGTGAAAATAGTTTGAATTATAAATTAAATTTTTCATTCGATTTCAAATGTCGTCGTCTGATGGAAGAGTGGGAACGGACATTGACAATTCTCATTCTCTCCTAACGAAGAAGGAGATGAATGATGGAAAACTCTTTCAGTTTAGTGGAAATGCTTTCGGTCATTCAGGTGATGTTCGTGCACTCGCTTTAATCCGCGGAGGAGAAGAGGAAAGATTCGTCAGTGTTTCACGAGATCGATCCATCGGTTTATGGAAGAGAAAAGATGATAATAAAACGGAATTTGTTTGTGAAATTTTCAAGGGGAAATGTCACGACAATTATATCAGTTCCGTTTGTCATATGAAAATGGAGAATGATGTGAATTATATTGTGAGTGGATCAAATGACAAATCGATTAAAGTCTTCAATTTGCGATTGGAGGAAGTGAAAAAATTGGAGAAACATGAAAATGCAATCAGTTGTCTCACTCAATTAGATGAAACGTCATTACTGATTAGTGGTGGTTGGGATCATCAGATTATCATCTGGAATTTGGAGACATTCAATTATGTCAATTCTCTCACTCATCACTCAGCAGCGATCTGGAAGGTGAAATCGTTTAAATGGAAAAAAAACGGTGAAAAATTTCCTTATCATTTCGCATCGGCATCAGCTGATGGAAATATAATTTTATGGGAAGGAAAAAATGAATATTCATTCCAACCGATGCATTCATTGAAATGTGAGAATTGTGTACGATCGATTTGTTTCATCGCTAATCGATATTTGTTAGCGGCATCCAATGATTTATTGATCCGTTGTTGGGATTTGGAGACGAGACAATTGAAAAAGATCATGAGTGGACATCGATCATTCATTTACGACGTCATACCATTCAATGATAATAATGATGATTTGAATTTCATTTCGGTGGGAGAAGAACATTCGATGATTATTTGGAAAAAAGGAAAATTATTCCAACGAATCGATTTACCCGCCATTTCCGCTTGGTGTTGTATTCGTTTATCAGAAAGTCGAATTGCTGTGGGACTCTCTGATTATTCCATTAGAATATTCACGAACAATTCCACCGAATATGCATTGACGAAGGAATTAGAATCGATGAATGAATCTATCAATAAATTATTAAAATCATCAAAAGATAAGGAGGGAAGTGGTGGAACGACGGAATCATCTCCTGGAAATTGGAAGGAACAATTGGGAGAATTATTGACATTAGATCAATTGGAGAAATTGACCACGATGAAGGAAGGAGATGTACATGTCATTGATGAGAATAACGTTCCAGTCGCATATCAATATCATGAACTGAAATGGATTCGAATGGGAAACATTTTAGGAGAGGCGGCCGATAACAGTAAAGTGAATCAGCCAAATAATTCCAATCGTGTACGACATGACGGTGACGGAAAATATTATGATTTCGTATTTCAAGTCAATATCGCTGACGACAGTCCAACATTACCATTGCCATATAATTTGGAGGATGACGAGTGGGAAGTAGCGAGAAAATTCATTAATAAACATCAATTGAATTCTTCATTTCTTGATCAGATCGTTCAATTTATTCGAACGAATTCCAAGAAATATTCAAACGACACTTCCAATCCGACCGAACAACATTTCGTTGTGGAGAAAATGGAGAAATTGCCCATCATTTTCAATCGACAAATCTCCGCCAATTTAGATCGGATGTTCGCCAAATTGAAAGAGATCAATACGATGAATCAATTTTTCAAGAACGATGATGAGATTATGGAATTAAAAGATTTCTGCAGGAAAGTAATGGCGAAAGAATCGTTAGAGAATGACGAGCCATTAGTGGGTCGCGTCATGCAGAAAATTTTGCGCTTCCTCCAAACCTATCGAACTCCCAATACATTTCCCATGTTGGATACACTTCGAATTGTCGTAACTGCACCGGAAGTGCAGAAATATTTGAAAGTGCAAATCGAATCGACAAATAAATTATTGGAATTAATGTCGAATAATTTGGCGATGAAAGAACAGAATGAATTAGGTGAGACGATTGAAGGAATGATTCCAACGAAAATGTTGATTTTGAGATTTATGGCCAATTTCTTCGCCATCGAATTATTTGATCAATTAATCATTTCTCATACCAAACCAATAATGATGGCTTTACGACAGATGTTGATTATTTCTCCTAATCAATCCAATCATCTTCTAATGAAAGATGGTGTTCAAGTGTCGTTAAGTAATGTATGTAAGAATCTCGTTGTCAAATCCATTCATTTTCGACAACAATTGAAGAATAATGAAGCGGATAAATTCCTGGAATATGCCATGTCTCTCATGATCTGGATAAATAATTCCATCGCTTATTTCTCTACCAGTCAGTCATGGCATCGAAATTCTGTAGATACGTTCATTTGCGGTTTGACGTACGCCTTCCAAAATCCACATATTCGTCAATTCATCATGCAATCATCGATCTCATATGAATCGATCGAACAATTCATTAACGGTGATTATTCCATCGAATATGATTGGCAAACGAAAACTATTCTTTCCGTCATCCAAAATCTGTTGGAGACGATTTTATGCGATTGCAATTCCGAATATTCCGAATATCGCTCCGCTTTATTAAACGACGTTGCAATTATGACCATCGACAGTTAAGATGACGGAACTTTACAGTATTCATTTAATCCATTATTCATTGTAACCGATTTTCATATCTCTAATTTAATTAACTATTAACACTTTCTCTTCTTTCTAATTTAAAATTATTAATTCTAATTTTCAATTAAAAAAATATCTTTTTTTCCTTATTCTCTTTTCCATCCGTTATCATAATTATTAATCGTTCTCTATCACTCTTCCTTTTGATTTACTAATGAAATTTTTGTTTGGTCAATAAATAATTTAGTTCATGATCGAACGAATTTTATATCGAATGCTATCCATTCAATACACAATGAAATTTAATTTTAACAAAATTTATATCCATATTTTATTTGCCATCGAAATATTATAAATAATTTCGTATTCAAATTATTGATTGTTTAGTAGAACGATTAGTGCGGGAATAATTGTGAGTGGACTTTGTTGTTTTCCTGCAGTCGTCGACTCCGAACTATTTTTTAATTTTGAGGAGAGTTTGGAGGTGGTGCTTCCATTGAAACTCTTCTAACACGACCATTCTGTAATTGGTAACCACCGATAATATTAGCATCGGCATCTCCATAATCGGAATCTGAAGAATATGAGGAGCGTGAAGAGCCGCTTGAGGAGTAGCTTGAGGAGGAGCTTGAGGAGGAGGCCGATTCACGCCTACCTCTTATTCGGTTATACCGAGCTCGGTCTGCTATCCGTTGAAGAGTCGCAACTTCCATTCGCAAATCACGTTCTCTGAAGCTTAATGTATTTATCTCGTCTAAAGTAATCTCTTCATTATCTGGATCCAATGCCTCTCGAAGTTTTTTACTTACTTCCCTCAATTCCATCTTTTTTTCAGCAAGTTCATCCAGGTCACAAATGTACATTGAGAACGATAGAAAGATTAGCAAGATCGAGAAATTGACTAATTGACCCATTTATAACAAACAAAAAATATGAAACAAATAAAATAAACTAAAAAACGTGATGACTATGAAAAATCTGGGCTTTTTATAGACGAATTTTCATTACTTTTAAGTCGAAACGAATTGAATTCTATTTCAATTCATTTCCATTCTCCCAATTTCCACCTTATTATGTTTCTCAAAACTAGTTTTTTCAAAAGCATAACACCGTAGATGTCGATGGAAATTCTGAAAGAGATTGTACTCATTGTCGTCGATTTTCCATATCTCCACTTTAATAATATCTCATTCTTTCTTGTCCTGTTTGATTATTGATTATTATTATTTTCTTTTTTTTTAAGTGAAATTCCCGTCGGATAAATTTTTTGATCGATCTCCTTTACGGTCAGTGGTAGGAGATCTCTACCTTGCGTGAGACGTATGTCCCATCGTTGTGGCGTTGGGAACGTGCATAAACCACTGTGTTACGCACGCCCCAATATGACTCTATCGAGGTGCAGGGTACGTTATTTCGCAAAGATGTACTCAAGGATTCTACTATACCGAATAGTAATCGTATTTTAAATAACTCCTCTTTTTATCATTTATTGGGTTATCTTTTTTTCTTTTTAATTTATACCGTGGGAATTCGCTATGAATAGAAAAAAATTAAAATTTTATTATTTTCTACTAATTTTGAAATAGATAATCAATTTTTGATTAGATAATTGTTTTCTACATCTCATAACAATAATTGTAAGATAATTCTATTCTACTCATTTTCTATTAATTCAACAATATGGAAAGTTCTGTATTTGGTTATATTCTGTTAGGTCAAGCTATGTTCTGTATTTGAGGAGAGTTTGGAGGTGTTTAATTATCGGACGAATTGCTTCATAGTCGTCTGAGATTCAACGATTGTATGACGGTTATCAATAATATGAGTTATCAAAACGATTACGTCATTCATTGGAATCCTATGAACGTGGGGAATGTGAGCAGTTTGAGGACTATGAAGAGTCAGAGGAAACTGAGTAAGATGGCGAAGCAGATACAAGATGGTTGCTGTCCATGCAATCCTGTCGTCTTTCCAAATGTACTTTCCGACTATAGTTTAATAATTGTCGTTGTCTGTCGTATAAAGCATCTACCTCATCCATAGATAGCTCTTATGCTCCGCTGACAAAATCTCCAATTTGTTTATTTACTTCCATCAAAAACACCTCCTCGTCCATAAGTAATGTTATGGTACAATCGTATATTGAGAACGATAAGAAGACGAAGAAAATTGACAAATTGACAAAATGAACCATTTGTAAAAAAAATAAAAAAAAACATCCTTCCGTTTTTAATCTGATTATTTCTTTATGAAAAAAATCATTACATATTGTTCTTATAAGAACACATACATATACCCTAATACATATACACCACCTGCAATTTCCTGGGTGAATGGTGTTATTAGGGATGGTTTACATTGTTTTTCATAAATTGTGGAAAATAGCAATTCCCATGTATTATGCGGAAACGCTTCAAAAAAAAATTCATAAATTCTGGGACATGTTTTAGCCTTATTTTTAGGGATATTAAGGATTGAATTGTTCTGAAATAAAACGTGCTTAATTTTAAGATGGTTAAATCAAAAAAAAAGTAGATGAAGACTTGCCCTATGGAATTTTACAGGTCTACAAAGCCAAAAAGACCATGAGGGATGTTTCCAAGGAATTTGGTGTCTCTTTGGGGACAGTTGAACGAATTTGTAAGAGTGGAAAGATAACTTCTGATCGTAGAAAAGAATATTTGGTTACCGTCATTCAAACGTGAAAACCGTAATAGACCGGTTAAAAACTGCTTGAATATGGCTATCTAGCGGTATTCTATTTTACGCACATAATGGTGTTTGAAGAAAGTTTTGAGTATTTAAAAAAAAACGAATTATATCCGATTACTTTTGAACACAGCTGTGCTGGATTGACTGACGTGTGTAAAGTTTTGGGATCTGACAAATGGTTTTATAGTGATGCTTCTCGACTGCGGCGTAGTGATGGGGATACGAAGGGCGAAGGGAAATTAATTTCTTCGTCTCCCTTTTAATAAATGAAAAATTCCAGACATTTTCCCTTCGCGAGCTATACATACTCCTACTTCGCGAAGGTTCCGCAATCTCACATTAATCAGATGTTACTGGATTGGCATCCGAGTGAGTTAATGTTCAATCGGGTAATGTTAAATCGGTTGAGGTTGGTTGTCTATTTATTTAATTGCCGTGACGCAACCATATCTTGTTTCATTAAGAGAACATTCTAACAATCATTGTAAATTTGGTTTTCATCTTACGATTACTCCACATCTCTCCTACTCGTTTAAGTTCGACCCGAGCTTCCAAATCACGTCAGTAATGGGTCCCAATCTGGATATCGGTCTCGACGATTCCGAAGTTTTATTGGAATTGTTGGCAATACTGGAAGTATGGAATTGTTTTCCAGATTTATATAGAAAAACTTTCAAGAAGTTCGACGTTATTGAGTCTATGCTCAATCTATCAAACATTTTATTGAACGAAAGATTAAAGAATGTTGAAATAACGGAAGTAAGAATTAAAATGTGTTTGGGAATCAACTGCTATGAAGTTGGAATAATAGACTTTATCTATCTTTATTAATCTCTCAATATATGAAAAAATGATGAAAAGTATAAAAGAAAAGAGAGGAATTTGATTGATGAATATTTATTTGGTAATGAATGGAGATATGAGAATATGAGAAAATTAAATGATGAGTGAAGAATAATTAGTTTTAATGGATGGAATTCAATTCAAGGACGATGACAATCGATAAATTTTCGCATATCGATTTAAAGTCCAAATGGGGAAAACGTTCCGATATGCCGTGTAGGAGATGGCACAAGATTTGTTGAAGACTCCAGAAATGTCTTCTTGTGGCCAATCGCCGTTAGGTAATTGTCTCGTTCGAATAAGATCGATTCCTTTGTCGATAATGGAGCGATTGGGAAATTTCACTGCCATCAATCCCAATAACGCCCAACAAGTTGCAATAATTTGACTTTCATCTGTTTCGATATAATATCGTTTCTCACATGACGCAAACGCTTCACTCCAACCACCATCAGGACGTTGTCGTTCTGTAATGAAATTGCAAGCACGTCGAATTGTTGTAACGAGATTTATAGACGACCAATTATCGCCATTGGCACCGAACGCTTCCATTGCGAACCAGAAGCCATAAGTGAAGCAAATGCCCCAACTTCCTTCAAATGACCCATCTGGTCGTTGTTTATCTGAAATGAATTTGAGTCCCTCACTAATCATTTGATCGATGTCTTTCCTCTTATAAGATCGAATGGAAATGTCTGTTGATTTTTTTGCTTTGATGAACGCTTGAATAACAGCTGATGTACATTCGGTGTATGTGTAATCGATCATGATATCTCCGAATACTTCAGATGGATTTAAATTCTCAAGAAAATATCCTCCTCGTTTCTTCTCGTATGTCGCCCATCCACCATCATCATTCCTCATTCCTAATAGACAATCGATCGCCATAATTATTCGATCAACATCGATTTCTCGTCCATTCTCTTTGAGTTGGAGAAGAGCTTTCAATCCTTCTGCAGTACAATCGGCAACAATCCATCCACATTCTTTTGTTGAAAACGGAAATCCACCGAGCGGTGAATGACGATAATATTTATCTCCATCAGGTAAACTATCTAACATTTGAGTATTGAGTAGAAAGCTTTTCGCTTTCTCCATCGAATTCGTCACTTTTTCATTAGTCGAATATTTTTGTTTCTCCAAAATCGCTTGAACTGCCAACGCCGTGTCCCATAATTGGGAGCCATTTGTACCTGTCATTTTCATTCCATCGACACCCATCCATAAATAATCGCGAACACGATTTACATGTCTTAAGAATGACACGGAGTCGCCACCATCAACTGACCATCGAACGAGCATATTAATCGTCTTCGATATCGGTCCGATGGAAATGGCATCGGTGAAATTATCATCAGCAATGATATGTTGATAAATCCGTTTGAGACTCTCATCTCTCCACGAACTCAAATGGTATTTCTCATATTGATCGAGAAAGACGAACGAAATGTCCAACATCCATGAATGTGGCGTATACAGATCAGTTTTAGCGACGTTGTTTCGTTGTTTTGCCCAATTAATTTGATGGTATTCACTTTTGAAAATTTCCTTTCGTAACTCTTTAATTATATTCGTTACTTGTCCTTTAATTCTCTTCCCATAACAATAAGACATGGGGAGATAAACCTGTCGACAATGACACCACATTTTACTCGGATGAATTGGCAGCCATTCTGGTGCTAACCATAATTCCGGTAAAATGGAATGCATTCCATCATATTCATATAAATTCGCTACACATAACCAAAATTTACCCCAGGATGGAATGGCTTCTGCTCCTCCTAACGACAAGAGAATATCCCGACATTTAACAAGATCTTTATCTTTCCCGTCCACGCCCAATAATCTCATAGACACATAATTTAAGGTACAACCGAAAACCGTTGGCTTACCTGCGATATGTAATCCCCAACCACCATTTTCACATTGAACTGATCGTAAATAACGAATCATTTCTTTCCGTTGAACTTCCTCGAATTCCATTCCACATACATGATAAGTGATAATTAGTCCTGGCATCAAAAACAAAGGACCACCATAATCACCAGCCCAATGACCATCTTCCGCTTGAATTGCTGTATAGAAATGAACGCCTTTCTCTGCTGCCTCTCTCACCGACTTACTATAAGGAGTGGCAGGATGGAATGATTCCGTTGGCATTCCCAATGAATGATATTCCAACATCGTTTGCCTACCATCTCCCTCACCATAATACCAAGTCTGTCGACCATTAACATTCCTCAAATTCCATTTATTCAGATCACTCACCGGTTCGTTAAATATAGGACATCCCTCGTATTTCTTCCCTCTCACTTTATCGCCATCCATAATAATAATTCCACCAAATTAAATTTTCTTGAATTTTTCAAGTTTTATTTCCTTATGGAATGATACGATACTGCATCATCACGCAACAGACATGACAAGTGGAAAATGTTCAAATGAAGAGATTAATTGATATAAAATTTTTATTTAAAAAAAATATTTAAATTTTAAGCTTTTCTCTACAATCTCTCCAATTTCACATTGAAACGATGAGATTTATTCTTTTCTTTCATAAGGGATAAATTCCATTTCATATTTCTTTTCTTTCTTCCAATTCAATTTCTCTAATTCTTCTTCAGTCAAATCTTTTCGACACATTTCATATTGATGAACGAGGAGAGGTGGAATGGGAAGTGTTTGAGGAATTGGATTATTTTTCTTCACATTCTTATCAATCTGGTAAAACCATTGTTGTTCCTCATCTTTTGGAATGAGCATCCAATCTGCACAATTCCCATTCGTTATTTCTACATTTTTCTTCAATTCGTTTCGGAATATTTGATCTGTCAAATATTTCCCATCATTCGGAATATCTTCCACTTCCGGATATGTTTGTTCCAATTCGACGAAATCTTTTTGTTCTTCTTGAATTCTTGGAAATCGAGTTAGACTGTTGAATGACGGTTGAAATTTTTTTAATTTGATGAACGATTTTTCTGAAACGAGAAATTAATTAGAAATTGAAAAAAATGGAGAAAAATTACCTGGATATTTGAACCATAAAAATCTGGTGAATAATCTCCCAATTCCATGATTTGGTAATCGTAAACAAATCTCCGGTAAAGTTCTCCCGAAATGGAAAGATTCCCTTCCAATCACTTCCAATTCTTTCAAGATTCTTCGACTCATTTCCCTTCCGGCTAAAAATTCAACGTGAAAAAAATTTTTAGTTATTTCGTTATATTAATTTTTTCCTGTTACCAGGACTAAAAGTGAAGATTGTTAAACTATTATCATTAGTTAATTGACGTTTTAGTATTATTATAATAATTATCATCAGAAATGGTTTCTGAAATTCTGATGGTTATTGAATTGAATAATTTCTATAAAATTTAAAATAAAAATTCAACTTTCCAAAATCCACAAAAAATCTCATTAATTTATTGTATTGTTATGGAAAAAAATTAAATTCGTTTATTTATTAATTGATGGAATAAATGAGTTGGATAAACTCATAATCTT
This sequence comes from Seison nebaliae, assembly GCA_023231475.1. Taxonomy (NCBI): domain Eukaryota; kingdom Metazoa; phylum Rotifera; class Pararotatoria; order Seisonacea; family Seisonidae; genus Seison; species Seison nebaliae. Next base: position 9,672 of record JALJEE010002909.1, on the reverse strand, counting down.
TCTTAATTGGATCAGTAGGAGAAGATTAAATGTGTGAAGAACAAAGAGGAAAATAAAAATAATTTGAACACTTTTTCAATTAATCTGAAGAATTTAGTTAGCGTTATCTTTCAAAATTGCGTTTATTTAATCGGAGAAATTTGGGACGAGCTCGATTATTTTCTGAAATTAATCCATAATTTTATTTGAGTTTTGTAAGAAAATTTACTAACTCTTCTTGCCTTTCGCCCACACTCGCCAATGTCCGAAACAAGTGAGACAGATGTTGATGAGGAAGAAGCAGAGATTGAGGAAGAACATAGCGAGCACACAAATGATGGTACAGAGTGAGATGACGAGAAGATAATCTTGTTGCCAATAATCACTCATAGTATAGGTGCGGAAACATCCCGTATCCAATCGGAAGATGTTCGCTCTCAACCTTTCCGTCAACTGGTATTTATCTCCATAGACGTTTGTCAGTTCGTGAGAGATGAAGAAGATTTGGAGGAAATTGAAAGGAATCCGCATAAATCCAACTTGCAATTGCAAATCAAAAAAATTTCAACTTTATTCACATTAAAAAATAATTAAGGAATTCATTGTCCAATTGTATTTCTTTCATTTAGTATGAGTAATTTCATCGATCTTCGACCCAATGCAGAAAGACGTTCGGAATTGCGAAATGAATTTCTTGTACTCGACATTCGGAATGAACTGTCGCGCACACTCGATCGTGTTTCGAAGGTTGACGATTCCAAATATAATTCTTCACTAACATCCTCCTCCGTGTCAAATGAGAGTATTGTTAATGAAATAAGACTTAAAACCATCGCGCTCAATAGAGAGACAATGAAAAGTACAGTGTAACCGAACGTGGAAATATAAGGAAAGTCCAATGGATGAGTAGCCAAATAATTTAATTTGACGATTTGATGTAACTGAAAAATTGAATAAATTTAGTGATAAAAAAAAACCATTGGAAAATGATAACGTGATATATTGATCGATCAGTAACTCTCAATTCATGTCGATTCAAATCGCTAATTAGTATTCGATTATATTGCTCGTCATCGAGGAGAGATTTGATGGAAATATCCAATTTCCTAGGAAGTAAATCATCATTCCTCACGATTGATAATTGATTGCGGAAGAATGTGGTAGAATTAAATATGTTTCCGAGTGACGTCTTATCGATTCGAATGGGAATTACTAAATTTTCATTCTGTCATTTAATTTCTATTTTTTTCAACTTTTAAATTAACCGACGAAATGTTCTCGTTCAACTTTCCGATCTAACTGATTCAATTCGTTGATTTTGATTACTTGAGTAAATTTGAAAACGGGATTATTCGTCGAAAAAATGACGGAATATATAGCCGCCCTTAATTCGATGTCACATTGTGTCATCAAAGGTTTTTTTCTTTCTTTACAAAAGAGTTCATGACGAACCATAGTTCCGAAACGATAGAATAATTTGGGATTAGTCTCTTTCTATTATCGGATGATGAGAGTGGTCAAATTCGTTAAAAAGGAAAATTCTAACGAAATCATATTTTAAATTTCGTCGATAGTTTGTTCCTTGTGATGGAAGGAAATTCGTTTCTAATTCATAAAACTTATAATTTGTGTCATGTCTCGATCGGATGATGAAATAAGTTTCGAGTCGTCTCAAACAATTCCTTACCTCATCGCCACAATGGAGAGCGAAGGAACATGAGAAATAGAGTTTCTTTATATAGAGTTGATGAACGTGTGCATTGATGGTTCGTTTCCGTTTCATTTCCCTCATCTCATTCTAGTCATTCAATTGGAATTGAATTTCATTTATAAGAGAATTGGAAGAACTTTGTGAAGGAAATATGTTAAATTTGGGTTTTGAAAAAATAGCGATTTGAAATTAGGTAAACGGAAATTATTCGATATCGACATTTGAAATTCCGTATCTGATTTGAATTAAAGCATGATATTTCAACAAAATTATCCAGTATATTTCACTAACCGGTAACGGTAAATAGAATGAATTCGTATAGAGCGAATAATGTTGAATTGCTGAATTTTTTAGCTGTCCAAATTCCGAGATGATGGAAATCCAACGAAGAAATTACAATGTCACCTGTAGAGAAAAGTGAATTTTTTTTGGAGTGAATTGTAAACCGTTTGATTTACAAAATACATCGTGTTGAATTTGTTCTTCCTTCTCCAAATTCACTCGTCGTTTAAAGAGACCACCGCGAAATAGACAGATATGTTTCACCGGTTCCTTTATCCACAACAACCATGAACCTTGACCAATATCATCATATGGTGATTTGATGATTTTAGTGCGAGCGAACTCATGTTGATGAACGTAAACGACTTTATTGAATTGACCGGTTGTCTCCGTACATGACGGAACAGAAGTGGTTTTAATGAAACGGTAATAAATGGAAATTGTGAACAATCCCACATAAATGTTCATTTATTCTTCTCAAATTATCGTTATGGGAATGAGGGAATTGTTTAAAAGTTACTCTTCGACTTTTTCAATTTACTCTCCGTCTCGTGCATATTCGATTGATCACCACTGGCTGCACTGATGCCACTCATCGCCTCTGGACCACTATGCACCACATACGAATGATCCACATATTGCATGTCTAAATCTTCCGCCGTTTTATCTCCGGAAACGGTTGCCAATGCGGCAATGACAACGATTCCAAATAACATGACGAGACCGGTTGGAATTGTAATTAAGAGAATTCGTTCCAAATCTCCAGTTTTTTCCTTTTTCGGTTCCGCCTCTTTAATCTTAGATGCTGATAATTTCAACTAAAACCATCAAACGGTAAATAATATAAAATAAAATAATAAAACTTCTCTTTCATGTTTCTCGGATAAAACATCAGTTTCTTCTTGATCGAGAATATAAACAGGAATTTTTTCAATTTTTCCAGATCGCTCTTGAATTGATGGTTTGTTTAACAGGAATTCACGATTATAGAACGGATCTAAAAAACATCGATCATCTCGAAAGAGAGATGGTACGTTGAATTTGTAAATATTCTTGTCCTCTTCATTCGACAAATTCGATATGATAATTGGTTTGACTAGTTGAGAAACGTGATGGGAAATTATTTGGATAAATAGAAACCGGCCAAATTGTTCATTTCCTCAATTTGTTCTTTCACGATGAATTGTTGTTGGAATTGGAAAATTGATTGATCTTGTTCCTTCTTTTCACTATCCCACAATGTTCCTTTTAAATCGATATTACAACTGATTGATGTTGTAGCGGCATGGTTATGTTGAGCGGTGCCGGAAATATATTGATTGTCATATAACAAACCGATTTTGTACAATAATAATGGATGAGTAATGTTCTATGAAATGGAAGATGATTTTGAGATGACATTTTCTGTCCACTAACATAATTATATGCTAAATAACGAGTGAAAATATTGATTTCCATCTCCTCCACCACATCCTTCAACAACAAATACGAATAACCGGGATTTCCTTTCACTTCTATTTTGTATCGATATCTCATTCGGTTCCAACAATCGTGCACGTCCTGTCCACAATGTAGGACGATGGAGCAGAAGAAGTACAACTTCTCATTAAACGATTCATGAATGAACATCTGATGAGAGGTCTTCCTATCTGACTTATTATTCATACTCAAATCTTTCTGATACTATAAAATAATTTTATTTTTAACTTATCCAAATTCCCGTCTAACTCTCTTCGAATCGCTCACTAAACTTCTCCATTTCTCATAATAATAATCGTTCTCCTTTTCATTCTCGTCGATATACGACGTTCCTTTCACTTCGAATTCCTTATCCAACGAAATTTGAAAAATGACATCTTGAAAAAAGAAGTGGATAATTTCCCAGAAATATTATAAGCTTACCAGAAATGGCAAAGAACATAAATTCATGCATGATAATTGTACGATTAAATTCCATCAATCTCGCAGTCCACACTCCCAAATGTTTCAAGGAGAATAACGGAATAATCAATTTATCTAATGGAAATTTTTTTCAAATAAGGAGAATATGAGAAGAAAATGGAACTAAATGATTTACATGACACATCAGTAATTGGTGATGATTGGAAAATGAATTTATTTTTTTCTTCCTCAGAATTGAACTGACAAATCGGATAATTTGGCTCTTTCGACCAAACAAGTTTTTGATTCTGTAAAATGTTGATGGAGGAACTAAGTGTTAATGTGCGTTGCTCTTCGAACTCCCACAATTTCACTTCGACGTTGCTCAAATAAATGTTCCCATAATCTTTTGGAACGTCATCATATGATGGAATTGGATGGATAAGAAAAGAAAGATAGATAAAGTAAAGAAACATTTTTTAGGGGAATTTCAGTTAATGTTTTAGAGAGAGACTAGCGCAAAAATATTTATTTGGGGGAAAGACATGGAATTTATTGACTATAACCAATTTCATACATATCATCATCAATACGTCGATATTGTGTCTTGTCGTATTCACAATCACTTTCCATTTCCAGTTCAGATTCAACCATCGGATCATGAAGTTTATTCCATTTCTCTTTGACTTTCCTGTCTGATGTCACCATGACGAGCGATGCCACAATTATGAGACAAGTGATGAAGAAGAGGCGAATGCGATTCGAATTGAGTTTGATGAATTCGAAGAGTGTCACGTCCACACACTCTTCAGTCTTCGAATTAAACATCTGAAATAATCGAAGGGCAAATATACTGTAAAGAAATTGTGGTGGAAAAAACCTGAACTATTCGTTCACCTAACGATGCTTCATCTTGCAAGACGAAAGTGGAACAATTTTTAAACAAAACAAAATCATATTTCTCTAAAAAATTCATTAAATGAAAAATTCAAATGAAAAATTTTTGTTATTCTTTATTTCAAATCGTTCGTATTTAAATAAAGAAAAAACCATTTTTCATTTTCGCTTTCCATCATCAACAATCATGAATCTGTTTCTTTCAATTCGATGTGAGAGACTCGATTGCCCAACGAATAAGTGTCGCCATTCCACGGTCGTACAAAGAAACATTTCTCTCGAGGTAACAAGTAACATCGTTTTTCGTATTTTCTCGCTGCTTCATATCCTCGCCGTCGTCGAATGATATCAGCTACTAACGATTTCTTATAATATTCCCAATCGACAACTTCCATTAGAATGGTCAATCGATCTTGATATGTAGCGATTTTCAATTCCTGACTAAATAATCGTTGCATCAATTTCAACGGATTGAGTGAACTGTTTACTCCCACAATTTCATTGATGACAGTTTTCGACAATTTTAAAACGATCGTCTCTCGATTACTGACGTAGAATGAGTCTCTGTCTTCTTGAGTGAAACCGAAATAGGAACTCGCTTGATATGTGGCGAAACGGAGAAAAATTTCATTTTTAGTTCTCGGTTGGAGAAAATCCATTTCATGGCTCGTCTCAAAATTTTTGTTGGCTTTCTTCGTTTTCTGGTGAATGTAGTCGAAAATTTCCAAATCCAATTTCACCCAATCATGCGCATCTGGAAGGAACGGAAATATTTATGGAATTTAATCGAATTGAAAGAGGAACTTGTTTTCGTTGAATCGATCCCATCTTCCAGTTGATACGATTCTCTCACGTCCATACGAATTTGATTGGCATTCTTGACATGTTCATATCTCTCCGTTACCGTTTCTTCTGGTACTTGAGCTGGTGGTACCGGTTCCATCACTTTAGGCTCTTCACCTTCTTCACTACTGCCCGAATATTGGACGAGTAATGAGAAGAATTCGTTCCAAGCCGGAGTTCGACCCGCTTCAACTCTCGTGTCTGATTCGGCGGGCGAATCTTGGTCGAGAAGGATATTAAATTGTCGTTTCTTCGATCTCAAAGTGATGACGGACTTTTCACGAGCACGTCGTTTACTGATATGAGTAGGAGGTAAAGGAGAATTTGATGTTTTATCAAATTTGATATTCGGTTTCGTCTGATTGATGTATGTGGAGAAAGCGGAGACATTATTCATTTCCACAGTTTGTGTCACCGGTTTTTTGAGAACGAGTGTATCATATTTCTTCCTACTTCTTTTCTGTAATGCACTTCGCTTCGAACTGCCTTTACCACTACCTTTCCCACTCACTGTCATGTGATGTGACGATATATAACTACGTGCAAGTGCATTGAAATTCTTGTTGATCTCCATTCCTTGTCGTCCGATTTGTCGAAGGAGTACGGAAGAAATATTTTTCGATACGTTATTCATATGATTGGGTTTGGAAATGGATCCTCTTTGCATCAAGCTGGTGGTCCTCAAACTGGATCTTAATGATCCTTGAAAAGCGGAAGACGATACCGACGTACTATATCGAGAGCTGCGGAAATTACTTTCCGGTTTTCGACTCATCGATCGTCTCGGATGTTTGCCCAACATTGGGAGGATTTGTTTGACCAGATTCCGTCTCGTATCATCGTGACTAGCTAGAGATTGTCGGTTTGATCCTTCTGACGGACTGTCTAAACTCGTCGTTTCACTTTGAGGGAAACTTCTCATAGACTTGCGTGGAAGATTGAGGAGACTCTTCGACACCAAATTTGTGCTACCAACGTCTAATTCTTTCAGGAGACGATCTGATATAACTTGTTGAGGTGGACTCTCATCCATGTCCTTAACGGACAGATTACCAAATGATGGTTTCTCTTCCATCGTGATGTGGCTATGTCTTGCCTTATTAATGAGGGCATCTCTCCATTTCGTTCCAGCGAATCTGTTAATGGAAACAAATTAGGAAAACGGAAAAATTTGAAAAGAGATTCAACTTCGATAATTGTCTCAACGTCTTCCTAGGTAGTTGGAGTGTGGTCAAATATTTGACTTCACCATCTAAAACGAAATAGATGTTACCTGATGGTTCGGCCATACCGGTTTCGATGAGTTCGTTCGATTTATAGAAACAAAGTGACGCACTGTTCACTAATCGTTTAATATGTTCCTCTTCCCAATTGTGGAAGAAGAAATTTTGTTTCAAATAGATCTCACAATTCTTCGTCGAGAATTCCCAGAACAATTTCTTCAAAACCGGCACACGATAATGAGGAATACTGATGATCTCACAATACGTATATGATCGATAAGTACAAACTCGGGGCAGATTATGATTGATTGATAAACCGAATAATGTTCGAGGTCCAATCGTCGCTATTGGGTAATGGCTCTCTGAGGCGAAATATACGGCGATCTTTCCTCTCAATAAGAAATAGATATTGTAACATTGATGATTATGTCTGAGAATTGTACGGAATCGAGGTACATATAATAATTCCGCTTCTCTCATCAATAAAATCTTTATTGCTTTTGGTAATCGATCATAAATATTGAAAATTTTCAAAATCAAACTACAATCCTGAATCATCGCTGCACTTCTCTCCTCATTGGGCGTCAATAGATAATCGCGGAATTTATCCGTCATAATGAAGCGCGTCGGAGTTCGCATGTATTCGATGGGAACGATATTCTTCCCTGGTATTATATCGATGTCGCCAGCAACTAACAATTTGAATTTCTCTTTATAGATCTCGTTCAAATGATTCAAATTCCTCAAATACAAATTGATCATTAGTCGACGATATAATTGATTTTCCGTTTTCATCGCACAACATCGTCGCCATGAATTGAAGACGTCGTTAATCATTATTTGCCAATGTGCCGGTTTCCATTGATTGGGATACTCGGGAATGGAGAGACGATGAAATACCAGTTTCATGTAGAGTACAAGTCGAACTGATCGCTTCTCCTGCATATTCGAAATGAATCAATCTAGTTCTAATTCCAATCTAATTTTATTTTAATTTGAAACTCTTGCACCAATTCGCTCAATCGAATTCTCTTTTCATTTGACTTTAATATCTACTATGGATCGATTTGAGATTTCAATTGAATTCATTGACATTTTTTTTATTATCTCAAACAAATCTCGTAAAAGAAGAATTTTTTTTAATTTTTCATTTCTTTTTAGATTTTCCCATAATCTTCTTCAGTTTGTTACCCGTTTGAGCCGAAGCTTTGCCTGACGCTTTAATTGACGCACTTTTCCCAGGTTTCGGTGGTGGAACTGACGGTGCTGATTCCCGATATAATACTTCATAAATTAACGAACCACAAATCGATCCCGATATCGGTCCCACCCAATAAATCTGAAAATAATTTGGAAAACTCAATACGAATGACTAACCCATTGATTGGTGAAGTCCAACATGGCGACAGCCGGACCTAAAGCTCGAGCAGGTCCCAATCCACATCCCGTATATGGTAACTGAAGACGAAATGATGATAATTTGAATGGATGAAAAATGAGACTGCAAATAGATGACAAGCGATATTGATGAAACCGATGAAAATTGGTGTCATAAATAAAGCGTTTGTTCGATTGAGATCGATGGCGGCCAATGTAACGAGAACTAAAGCAAATGCTAAAATGAATTCCATAATAATCGCCTGGACTTGTGAGACGTCGGAGAATTCGTCGTGGAATTTCCCCAATCTCAATACCATCGTCACTCGTGAATGTGGCAATATGGCTCTCAGAGTGACACAGGCTAATATACTTCCACCTAACTACCAATAAGAAATTTTCATGGAAATTTTAATGGAAATGTTCATAAAACTAAAAAGAGAAATATGAGGAACTTGAGAAACGAAGAAAGCTATCGCTGTTAATCGATCGATGTTTCTCAGTATGAAAATAGAAATTGTCATGATTGGATTCAAATGACCACCACTCAAATCCAACAATAAATACACCATACATGTGATCGTTATTCCAAAGGCGAATGAGACACAAATAACATTTCCACCACCTCTCGAATTGTTGATAGAGAGTGGAGGAATAGAACCAGCTCCAATTCCCACAAACATAACAATGAACACTCCTAACGTTTCGCCAATACACGCCTTCAATAATCGTCGACGGACTCTCGTATCGACATATTTACGAACTGTGGAAGTACCATCAGATTCGAAAGTGACGGAATCAGAATCCTGGAATTTCACTTCACTCAAATTGGTGGGAAGTGCATAATCGCTGTCAGAAGTCATTTCACGCGAATTTTAATTCTCGTTCAAAATGAAACAATGGAACAATTCGAGTTAAATTTACTTGTTTTTTTTTTTATTTATAATATAAAATATTTCTAATTAAAATTCATTAAAATCTCCAAAATTTTTCCTTCAAATTTCCGAGAAATTTTAAAAGATAAATAAATTCAGTTCTTTTGATTGATAGTTATGATGCCAACATCTTCGAGATGGAAAACATTTCATAGTTCAACACATCGTCAGTAGAATTTTCGTCCGTATTTCCATTAACTGGTGACGCTTCTATCGATGCGTTATTTATCGTCACATTCGATCGATTGTCGGAGAACTTTCGAGGTGATCGTTCTAAAGTGATCGGATGGAATCGATCGGCGTTCACTCTCAACTGATTCTGACCGTATGAACCGATATCAAGACAATAATACTCTTTTTCCGAATTTGAATCTTCCGAACTCTCTTCCGAAATATCATCATCGTCATCGTTATCATCTTCATCAGTCTCTTCATATTGTTCTTGTTCGTGACGAGACGGAATGAGATGTAAAGTGAACATTCGATGACTGCTGGATTCATCGGCGAATTTCACCGTTTTCTTTCTCTTAATTCCGTCGTCTTT
>JALJEE010002889.1:0-13432 GCA_023231475.1 Seison nebaliae | reverse complement strand
TAACAATGTCATTAATGATAAATGATAGGATGTAAGTTATGGACAATGGAGCTCTTCTCCTCCCTATATCAACGTTCGCCTAATATTTTGCTTGTTCATTATAAAAAGAATATTTGAATAGTGCAACACTAAATTTCAATTTGATTATCCCAAAAATTTGTTACCGTCATTAATTTCATTTACGATTTTCCGATGGCGTCTCAGGAAAAAAAGTTATTACTTTTATTAGAATAAAAAATGAGATTTTGTTTTTCAGACAGAAACAAATTCTTCCTCTTGTTTGGATCGTAATCGGTGCACTAATTTTAGGTACAGTGATTATTGCACCAACCGTAGCCTTCAGTACTAGTTCAAAATCAGATGAAGCAGATGAATCAACACCAAGTGAAGTATTATCATATGAGAGATTGAAAACAGCTACCATACCGGAAGAAGTTTCTAAAATGGATAATATACGGATTGTAAGAGCAGTGGATAAGAGTAAAATACTAAGAATAGCAGAATCAAATTCTACAAATATCCAAAATTCGACCAATAATTCAGTAGGTGTATATGATATTGAATTTTGTGTGAATTTTTTAGGTTTGGTTTTTGGAACATTTATTGTTTAAACTATCGTCTAATTTGATATATTACATAATCTGTAAACGAACAATTGATATGAGAGTAATATTGTGTTTATTTGAAATTAGGTTTAACTTCACCTCTACCATCGTCGATTAATTCTGAATTATCAACGAATGAAACTGAAACTATGCCGAGCACGATGGATTCTAAACCGGATGAAATAGCGTCAACAAGCATGCCAGAAATAGAATTTGACGAAACTTCTCTTGGTTAGTTGTTTATTCGTAAAATATTTAAATTTGAAAATAATTTTTAGATTTTTCTTCTATTGGCATTTCTACATCTACTAATTCGTCCATCTCCATATCGACTTCTACTTCCACTTCTGACTCTATTCGGTCTAATTCAACATCAACTTTCACATCTACATCTACTTCTACATCTACTTCCACGTCTACTTCTACTTCTACATCCACATCTAGTTCCACATCTAGTTCCACATCTACATCTACATCTACTTCAACATCCACTTCCACATCCACTTCCACATCCACTTCCACATCTGGTTCTACGTCTACATCCACTTCCACATCTGCTTCTACTTTCACATCCACTTCCACATCTACACCTACTTCAACATTCACATCTACTTCGACGTCCTCACCCACGTCCACAAAAGAAACAAGTACTAGCACCTTAGAACCATCCACACAAACAATGACTGATTATACGGAACGTATCAAGTTAAACATTTAAACTACAGAAATTTTATGGTAAACGGTATTCAATAATACTTAAATGTAATATATTATGTAGATTTAGGTAAACAAATAACCACTTATAATAAAAAAAATGAATATTAATTATAAAACGGTATTGTTCGTATTGACGTATTTTAATTTTCTTTCATTTTTAGAGAGTTGCAAGAACAAATAGCTACGTTAAACGACGAAGTGATACGATTAAAATACGAACATGTAATAAGTTTAAACGTTTTGCAGAAAGAATTAAGTGAGGAAATAAGAGGTCATAAAGAGACAGAAGTTGATTTGTCCGACCAACTATCAAAAGCCGAAGCTCACTTATCTGATAAACTCCAAACAATCCAATACTTTGAAATGGAGAGCAATGAGAAGCTTGCTGAAGTTGAAAGATTGAATGGCATAAAAAATGAACAGGCTATTGAGATTGCTGATAAAGAAACAATAATAACAGACCAAGCCGAAACTATGTTAACACTTGAAACTTCAATAACGGAAAAAAGGGAAACGATAGACAACGAAACTATTATTAATGAAGATTTGAAACGACAAGAAACAGATATGTCAAACGAACTCGGTGAACTTCAAGAAGAAAACACTGATTTGATCCAAAAAATAAGCAACCAAAGAAAAACAATACAAGCCCATAAAGATGAAATTTTAAGATTAGAAGTTTTACTGGATGAGAACGAAGTCAAATACAACGTTCGCCTACAAAAGTTGAATTCCCAAATAGATATTGAACACGATAAGTTTGAGATTTTGGAAGAAGATCAAGATGCAATGGATGTGACAGTTGAAGATCTGTTACTGGTTATTGATGATCTTAACGCACAGCTTAATCCACCAACTTAATGATGTATTATTATCATGTTGTGGTATGTTATTAATGATTTAGTGGTATTATTAACTAAAGTATAATATATTTATTTTTTATTTGAATAAAAATTTTGAGGAAAGTAATCATATACAAATGTTAAAGGATATTAGTGAATTTCATCTCTTTCTCAATAATAAAATTTCGGTGATCAAGAAAGTAAGAGCTCGAGATGAAACTCGAAAAAAAGGACGATATGAAACTAACCGATTTGTTTTTCAGATTTTTTTGCAATATCTTTAAGAGCTTGAATAGGGCTATTTTGTGATATCCTCTTTTACAAAAGATACTTCATAGAACAGAAATTATGACCTGTTTTATAAAAACGTAAAAGTGTTCGATTACTTTAAATTCCTACTGTAAAATCAAATTATTTACGAAGTGAAATGAATATTGGAACGGAACGTGTTAAGGATAATGCTTACAGCCGGTTATCTTATTTTCTTTTCAATTTACTCCGAAGGGATTTGACTGTATAAATGAAGAAGAATAATAATAGAACAAAAATTTTAAAGAAAAGATTAATAGGAAATTAGAATTTAAAATGATAATAAGATTTTATAAAACATTTATTTATTCACATAAATGTATTGGTGGAAATGATGGAAATATTGAAGTATAATGAAAGGTCGATCGTAAACAGAAATATTGGTTAAGCTATCGCTAGCAAATGGTGGAAAATCGATATCTTCTTTTCCAACTCCTTCGATGATCCCGCGCCAAAATTCTCGTATGAGATCAGTTGAACCAAACACATCTCTCTTATAAGTGACCTGAAGAACTGGAGTTGAACATGAATGGAATAAAAAAATGGACTTCTGCTAAACACAAATTACTGATTCGTGTATTTATATGGAGTACACCAATATTGACTGAGAAATCATCGAAATCATAATTGTGACCGGTGCAAGTGATCCGTTCGTTCTTCTTCTCGTTCAGACAGTCAATGAGACAATATTTTTCAATGATTCGAATGAATTGTTTATCACAAACCATCGTTTGAATCCCATCTCTCACATCTTCTCCTTCTTTTCTCTCGGGTTTCTCACTCAGAACAAATGATGTTAACGGATAGTCTGAATGGAAAATATGATAAAGATTGCTTTTCGCAGTCTTTCCTTCAATATCGAAATTAGTTGAAATTAATAAATATTTGGTTAGGAAAGAAAACCTTTCACTCCAAATACTCGACAATCAAGTCGAAATCCGGTGCCCTTCTTCCCACCTGACGCCAATAATCGGATTCCCAAAATAGAGAGATTCAATTTATTATTCTTATCTGTATCAACCGCAAACACCCTAACAATCTCAAATAGACAGATTAATATGTTAAAATAACTAACATGGTTATAGGCATTTTGAATCGATGAGATATGAATTTCCAAAAAATCTCACACTAACGCTAACATTTTAAATAAATGATCTTATGAATCTTTTTCATCTATTTTTTCGTAATACATCTTCAGCAATTTTATAAGAAATCCGTAATAGATGGTCGTTTCTTGTCCTAAACTAAACGAAACTTCAAACCGTTCAAACATCAGATTGAGCCGCAATACAGATCCATTTCGTTCCATAAATCCTAATTTTCTCGAATCTTTCTTCTTTTTTAAACTACACTACTTTTCAAGGATCTTTAATTTCTATTAATTTCCTTTAATTTCGTTAACTAGAAAAATATTATTTAAGCTATCTATTTATGCAATTGCTAGATTAATCGAAAAATCAAATCATATTCGATTATATATATTATAAACTGCGTCTCAAAACTTTAGAACCTATCGAAATACATGTATAGTGAATAAATTTTAAATAAGCGTGTCATATCTTTAGAAATTTATGGAAAAAACATCTTTTTAGCAACAAACTGAACCTTTATTTTTCAATAATCCAACATATATTATTTCCATCAAAAATTATTTAGAAAAAATAAGCTGATACTTGTTGTATTTCTTGTAAGAAATTTAGACGTTTTGTAGAAAATTTGTAATTTTTTTTAGCCAAATGTTCAAATTTTTATTTATGAGAATTTATTGAACTGAAGTTCCTTTGACGAAAACGTTTTGAAGCAAATTGAGGAACGTGAATGTTGTTATTAGATGAAATGATGGAAAAGAATATCAAATTCATAGTGATTGATGCATGTGCGTTTTTGGATGATTATGAATTTCAGGTTTCTCCAAAATTGTTCAATAAATTTAATTTTGATTCTCTTAGAATGATGGAGAGAATTTCTTAACCGTTCCACAAGTAATCAACGAAGTTCGAGATAAGAGAGTCCGTCAAAAATTGGAAATCCTTCCGTTCGACATTAAAACCCGATCTCCCACTCTGGAGTCGATTATGCACGGTTATTATTATATCTATTTTTTTCTTCAATTAAATTTTATTCTAGTGACGGCAGTTAGTGAGGAAACAGGTGATTATCGGTCATTGTCACTCGTTGACTTGAATATCCTCGCATTGACTTATGATTTGCAACAGGAATTTGGTGGAGGAATGACGGATGAAGTATCAGAAGAAAAATCGTTCGACAATAAATTGGTTAATTGGAAGAAGAAAGGTGTCGTTGGATTCTATAATCCTATGAAAGATTCGATAAAATATGATGAAACAGAAGTTAATAATAACGATTTAAATGAGAAACTTAATGATGACGACGAAATTGATGAAAAAAAAGAAGAATCTAAAATTGATGAAAAAGTTGATGAAGAAGATGTAGAAGGAATTGATGAAAAATATGAAAATGGTAAGGAAGAATTTGATGAAAAAAAAGAAGAATCTAAAATTGATGAAAAAGTTGATGAAGAAGATGTAGAAGGAATTGATGAAAAAGATGAAGAACGAATAAACGGAGAATTTTATGAACCGGAAGATGATGAAATAGAAAATTTGTCGAATGAAGAAGGATGGATCACGAAGAATAATATAGATGAAATGAAAACGAAATCCGATCCGAATTTTTATGACAAAATTAAAGAACAAATACCGGTTGCTTGTGCCACCACCGATTTTGCTATTCAAGTTCAATCTTTTCAATTTATAAGAAATTCATCTTATTTTGAACAGAATGTGTTGATTCGATTGAAGATTCCAATTCTCGCATCTAATAACAAATTGTTGAAGAGAGCGAAACATTTCATTTATCGATGTTCATCCTGCTTTCAGTTAGATTCATTTCAATCTAATCCTTACTATAACTCTCCTTTCTTTATAGAGATGATGTTAATCCGAAAAGTGAATTCTGCACGAATTGTGGACATGCCACTCTAGATAAGTGTGCAGTGATGGTTGATGAGAACGGAAAGAAGAATTATATGTTTGGAAAGAAGAAAAAAACATTGAGAGGAACTAAAGTAGAAATAATTTTCTTTTGAATAAATTTCAATTATCTTCGTAGTATTCGTTGCCGGCATTTAAAGGAGGGAAACATCCGAATGTTCCAGTCATTCGTTCAAATCAACCAATGGCTCAAGAACGTGTTTGTGGGAAACAATTACGAGAAAGGAAACAATTTGACGTATGGGACGAATCGTATTTCACTAATAAATCGCCATTCCTTCAACGAGACACTTATTCTCGTGCCTTCAATAAAGGCGTGAAAGATCATAAGAAAAAACGAAAAAATCCTAATGAATCTAAACCGAAATTATCTTGTCGTCATTAAAATCGATTTTCTTTTTCGTTTTCTACTAGAACTTCTTTCCCTCTTAGAGAATGAATAACGATTGGGCTGAAATAAAAAGGTTGGCGGATGATCTCAATCAAATCCAAAATGCTTCATCGATCCAGAAGTTTGTTCCTCGTTCAATCTATATTATTATATTCATTTTGATCATTCTCCAGATTCTCCAAACAGAATTGTATCGATCTCATTAGTAAATTGGAATCGATGGATTTATTGAAATTGATTCACACGATCGATGGACAGGAATTCTTAACGGAAGAAAGATTATTGAAAGAGATCGAAGATGAATTAATGTTGGCGAACGGACGAATTTCCATCAATCAATTATATTCGATTATTCGAGTGTCTTTGTTCGATATCCAAAATGCAGTTCAGAAATTGTTGGAAAAACATCCTGATAATTGGATTTATATTTCGGGAGAGATTGTAACAACGTTCATTCCATTCTTTACATTTTTAACTTGTCAAATCATTTTTTAGTGATTATATCGATATGATTTGTGAGGAGATCAATGTAGAAATTAATAATTCTTCTTCCTCCTTCAATATCACTCATTTGGCAACTAACTATAAATTCTCATCAGGATTCTTATTAGAAAAATTGAAATCTAATGAACATTATCTTAATAAAGAATGGTACATCTCATCGGATGATGAGTTAATTTATTCGAAATTTTATTTCGAATCTTTACAAGCTACATTACTCGGAGCATTAGAAGCGACAATGACTCCCATTAAGTTGGTGGAATTACTTCCCGAACTCAAACGATTCAAATCGGAATATATTCAAAGTTCTCATATTTATCACATCTTCAATTATTCCTACTGATATCAACTAGTTATCGATATCATAAAGAAATTGATGAAAAGAAAGATGATTTGTGGTGAATTATCGAATGATCCATTTGCCCGTATCATGTGGACGCCGGAACGATATATTCACTACAAATATTATACTGTCGAGAAGTTTTTCGATGAGAACGGACGAATCGGTTAAGAGAATTATAAAGAAAATAAAATTTCTATAGAAATCTCGTAGATTTTGCGAGATTGAAAAAAATGGGAATACCAAAAGAAAAGGAATTCATTCAACGTTTACAGCAGAAGTATGATGATATTATCGTCCTGAAAGATTCGACAATTCGTCGAAATATTCTAATGAAATATGAGATTGATATCGAAGATTTGATGTTGAATGAAGATGTATTTGATATAAAAGAATTTCTCTCACAATCATCATCATTCGATGACGCTGATATGCTGATTCAAATGATTTGTCAATCTCTCAACATTATTCCATTCAAAGAAAATAAATTGACAGAGAAATATTTTATCGTTAACAATCAATTCGTCATATCGAAAATGAGAATTGATGATTATAAGAAATTATTCGAACAAATCATTCAAGAAGAAGCGAAAAAAGTTTCATTAAAATTTTCATTTTTTTTTAAGTTTTCCTCACAGAATTGGAGGAATCCCTCAATTCTCAAAATTATTAATCAATCCGACGGTTTCTACAATTAAGAGAAATATTCATTCTATTTCCCAGATTTCACCCAAACAACAACAACGACAACAACAACAACAAAACGTGGTGGTAAGAATCGTCGTAATCAAAAGAATCAGGATATGACATATCAACAACAATTGAATGAGATAAAGTTGAAGAAAGAATTGTTTGTTGATAAGAAGGATGAGAATATTCCGGAAGAATTCTCTGATTATTTCATCGAATTTTATATGAAGTTCATCGTTTCTTTCTGCTTAGTTTCTTTCAATTATTTATAGTCAATTCAATTCTCAATATTTTGATGAAATTCGTCGATTATATAAACAATCGATAAAAGACAATTATGAGAAAGAAGATGAAAAAGAAATGAAATCGACATTCCCCCAACGCAAATCGAAGAAAGAACAAATTAAATCGATCCAAAATAATTTCAATGAGAATTGGTATAACTATCAATTCTATAGGGATCAAATGAAAAATTTCTTCAAGATCAGTTCTCATTATTATTCCTTCATTTTATTTTATTTTCATGAATATTTTTCAAATAATCAGATGCGAGTAATGTGATTAGCGAAGAAGTAAAGAATGCAATGATGATCTACATTATAAAGAATGTAGGAAATCGTATTCTCTCTAATATATTCACTTATGCATTTACCATATATTCTCCATCAGAATATGAATTGAATGATAATCTCGATTCCAATCAATTATTCCTCAAAATTCAGGTTCCATCACAAATTCCATTTGTCGTCGTTTGTAAAAGAAATAATTATTAGGAGCGCGATAAAGTTCTGCTGAAGGAGAAGGATCATGAATATCATGGGAAGTTATTGGAACTCAATAAAATTTCGTTCGATTCTCTTGTCGATGAGAAAGCGGAAAAGAGTTGGAAGAACGACATTACGATAATTGCTAAATCAATGATGGAAATTTTATTGAAAGGAAAGAATAATAAAATTGATAAGTTTATTCAGTTTATTTATTTTCTCCCTAAAAATCTTCGTTCTCCTCAGTGAAATGTCTCACAAGTTCCGGGCAAATGTGAAGAAGGAATTGAGAGATTTACTCAAATCTGATTCAGTTTATCCACCCGTTCTTCTTCATCTTTTCATCGTTCTCATTTTCTGGGAGAAATATCATGTAAGTCTCGATGTGACTGGTCGATATATTCCATCACTGATACCCATTCTCCACGAAAAAAAAGAATTATTATCGAATGAAGATCTCAATTTTATTGATTATCTTTACGGTTTCATCTTTCCATCTAACCATCATCATTCAGTCAATTATTTTTTTAGATTTCGTTCTCAAAGACAGTAATACTGAACCAATTTCATTAACAACCGATCAATTGGATCTATTCAAGAAATATTTATAAATAATTTATTATCTTATCTCTTTATTAAATTTATGAGCAGATTTCCCAATGTAATTAAATAAATAAGAAAGGTAAACGGAACTTATTTCTCAACTTTTTCTCCTTTAGTTCCACAAAATATTGGAGCAAGTAGATTGACGGCGTTCGATAAAGATGAGAATGTTTCCTGCATCATCCTTTTGTCATAATTTGTTCGTTGAAAATTCTTAGGAGATTTCGATTTCTAACAGACTGGGTGAACCTTCCCGCTGAAATCTCCCGATATCAAATCTCCTCGGTGTGAAATTTAAAAAAAATAGTATAACTTACTGTAGAAGTTATCTTTAATAAGATTCTTTCCAATGTCGATTTCATCTCGTAAATAAATTGGAGATCGGATGTTATAGATTTTTTGCAGTTATGTTCAGAAAGAGTTGTTCTAACTATGTTTAAAAAATGAAGTTAATCTAAATTCTTATAAGAAACTTGGCTGTACATTATGTACATCTTTCGCCTGCAATTGCTCCCAGAGATGAATGGTATAGGAAGATGTTCGTCAGGAATGATCATATTTGTGCGGAAATCCTTACGATCTTCTGAGTTTATAATCCACTCTGATTCTATTTGTTCGATCATTGTTAATAATGTCTTATTGGTGAATTTTTATGGAGAGAGTTATAAGAAAACAGTTACGTCGATGATGTTAGAACAATTTCTCTCTGACGAATATGTTGATAAATCGTTAATTATTGCCGATGACTTCAACCTTTCACCTATGGACATCGATTTGTTGTTAAAAAGTGGAAAAAATCTCTTATCCAAATTCAACTGTCTCTCATCGATCTTGAATTATGTAATAATTTCTCTTTTTCCTTTCAGTCAGCAAATGGAAAATCATGGATGTTATCGAATGTCTTATTTCAGATCAATTTAGGCTATCTGACCATCTAGCAATGATCATCAGAATGAATGTAGAAAGAACGAGTGTTAATCATGAAAATATATCATTTCAGATTCCGTTATGTAAAAATCCGTCTCTGTTACTACCTGAGATGGAAAAAATCAATAATTATGATTTTATTTCGAGTGATGAAATAATCGATACCTTAAAATATATTAGATCATTTCGCAAGACGTGTCTTCAGAATCATGGATCTATAGAAAGGAAAATTCCCAATTTTGATAATATTAGACATCTGAAACGTGATATGATATGTGCTAATCGATTATTTTTGAGAGAGAACTTGGAATAGGCATTTTGCAATAGAAAAATTACCGTTATGATTTGGAGAAATTGGTGAACAAGGAATCGTCAGCGTATGCCATAACATACGGAAAAAAGAAATCATCAATGGCGATTCTATTACTTTCGTTGACTTCGCGGAGGACGCCGTCGATAGCCAAACCAAATAACCAGGGACCAAGGATCGTACCTTGACGGACTCCTGAGTTAATCTGGAAATGAGTACTGGAGCAGTCACCGTGAAAAACACACCCAGTGGAATTTCAGAAGAGATGAGCGAGAAATCTGAGGATGGGATAAGGGACGAGTTGACGTACAAGGTAATCAAAAGCATAAGAAACGTTAACGGACTTGTAAGGAAAGTTTCATTTCCTTGGCAATACTTATAGCCCAACGGAGAATGGGATGGAGAGGATAGGTGACATGACATGACATGATGATCGATAAGCGAATTGGTAGGATGACGAAAAGAGTCCATTCCGATATCGGATCAAAATGAGGTTCTCGAATACTTTCAGTAGGAACGAAGAAATGCAGATCGATCTGTATGAATTTAACATGGTTTGGTCGATATTCGGTTTCTTCAGAATTGGAATAATTTTGAAGAGGAGCGAGATGGAGAAGAACTGATGATGAGAAAGAATCAGATTTACGGAATCAGTAAGGTCGATAACGAGAGATGGAAGTAAGTGTTGCACCAATTTAATGCAAACATTATCGAAACCGTGAGCCTTGGTACCTTCGAGAGCCTGGATAGATTCGAAAATTTCTTGAGGAGTGAAAAAATCGAAATGGACATTGACGATAGGGCAGACATAGGGTATAATGGAGGTGTGGTATATATAGGAGCCGAAGTATTCCGCGAAGGAGTCGGCAGAAATAGAAGATATCGATGAGTTGCAGAATGATCTCTGACACACTTTCTCACGGCTCTGCGGAACAACTTCTGAGATTTTAGATGGTGCTGAGATTATCGAAAAAATATTATTCCTCTCCACAAGAACGAGATAGATATGGGAAAGCATTTCAATATAAATATATCTGAAACGAAAAAGTTTTAATTTTTGAATAAGAAAATTTAAATTCTCAAAATATTTCAGTTCGTTCAATGAAACAGAAATGCAACGACGAATCCAATCGGTTAAACATTTTCTTGTGGAAATCTCTCAACAATCATTCTTCTACTTTTAATATTAATATGAATTCATTTAATTTAATTCGAATTATAATTGATAGTTGAATAGAGAAAGAAAAAATAAATATCAATTTGAATACACGAAACATGTTGAATTCATTCGAGAGGAACCGGATTTTTTTTAATTTCTTACGAATCCTCTTCTAATAAAATATGTCGAAAGATGAATCAAATTCCTTGGATATTCAGGAAATGTAAACGGAAAAAATTCTTTATATTTCGATGAAAAGAAAGAAACGAATAAACCATTTACAGATTGAACTATTGTTAGTATTTTAAGAACGGAACAACCAAAAATATATCAAGCTGATCGGTTATTTTAATATCGAATTATTTTCGTTCATTTTTTTCTTATTAGAACGACAGATATTCCTGGTTATACAGGAAAACGTCATTATACTCATATCACAATTTAATCGATAATTTAATTGATGTCAATAAATAAATTTAAATTTAATTTTTTTAATATGAGAATAAATTTGAAAAATAGCTCATTTTTTTTGAAAGTTTATTTATTTCTCAACGTTAAATGAATGGATGATAAAATTCCGTTTTTTGAGAATTGTTCAAATGAAATAATTGAAGATAATTTTACAATTAATTCATTAGAAATTTCATCATGTGATTATGAGAAATGTGTAAAATGGTTATTTGTCAAATGTGAAATGATGAGAATTCAATTTGATATTTATTTGTCAACTATTCATCTTTTTCTACAACAAAATAAAGTTTCGAATTTTTTCTATTTCATTTCTTTAAAATATTAATTAGAATTTTCGAGAGAAATATAATTATCGTCAATTGATTATTGGATGTTTATCGATAATCGATAAATTATATTCGTCAAGAAAAAATTCTTTAAATTTCCATCATTTATTAAAAGATAATGAATTGGAATTAACTTCATTAGAATTTGATATTATTCGAAATTCCATAAATGAAATAACCGTTCCTAATACGATGAGATTTGTTAGAGAATTGTGTCAAAATAATAATGAGATTTCTTTAAAAGAATTTTATTCGATTTATTATTTGACAATTCTCACATCAATTTCACTTCCACTTCAATTATTTAATAAACAATTAATGGCACAAACACTTTACAGTTTTATTATAGAAAAAAAATTTTATGACAAGAATGAATCGCGAAAGATTTTAAAAGAATTATTCGAAACTATTTCTCATCAGAAATTGGGAATCATTAAACAATTATTTTCAACTGATCGATATAAAAAAGTATCAAAATTAAATTTTATTTTCGATCTTTATACTCTCCTTAATGAATAATTGATAATCTTTCCAAGATAAACATAAATTAAAATTAATAACAATTTCCGTTTCCTCCAAAACTTCTTGAACTTTCAGAAAACAATTTGAATTATTTTGTGAATTTTTTTCCATTTTTTCTTTTAATAAAAATTCTTTTGTGATTTGTTGTTTAATGAATTCTAATATTAAAAGTTTCGTCATTCCACTACATTTCCTTTCATTACGAAGATGAACTTTCTTCCATTCATCAAATGGTTCTATTGTTGTTATAGTTCTAAGTGCACATCTAAATGAAATTATTGGATATAAATAATAATATGAAGTTGTTGAATATAAATTCTCTAATGCAACAACACAATCAATTCCAAAATCAATATATTTCACTTCAGCTGTTGTTGGATCAGATGAATATTTCAAAAATTTCACTCGATAAACATTTGTCTTTTCAGGAAATAATTGAGGAATTTTTTAGTATCTTCATTAAATTCATTATTATTTTTTTTTTTTTTTTTATTAATGATACCAAATCCCCGCGTGCAAATTATATAGAAAAAGAGATAATTCCTTAAAGGCGTTATTTAAAACAAAGTTCCTACCGCCATCAATATACTCTTTGAGTGATTCAGGAACAAAAGCAGTAATATCAAAGTTCGATATTAGTGATATCGAATCGTCGAGAGAAGACGAAAAGTCGATGGAATAGTATCGGAAGAAAAATTGGAGAGGCGACGAGAAGCTCTCACATTGTGTATACGTTGAAACTGGAAGGGCCGATCGGAAAACCGAGTCAACTACTTTCAGATACCTCTGTGTCAGGAGTAACGGTAGAGGAGTCAATTCGCAAATCGTGAACATAAATGCTCTATTGAAAGGCTTATGATCGGGTGTCATATCTGTTCTCATCATTCGAACTGTTCTATTATATGTTCGATCAAGGCATCGCAATGACTATTCTGTATTCG
>JALJEE010002886.1:0-34193 GCA_023231475.1 Seison nebaliae | reverse complement strand
TCCTTTTTTGTGGATGATGCTTTTGTAAATCTGGATTTTTTTGTTATATATTCTATACAAGAAGATTCTTTTTAAATGAAATTTTTATTTATTAAAGTAAAAAATTAAAACTTTATTGTTATTATATTTATAAAATTATATTAAGTTAAATTATAAGTTTGTATGCTCAAACCCAAAAAAGTATATTTATAATTAGAAATTATAAAATTATAATTAAGTTAATATAATTTTATACTTTGCGCTATAAACTGCACGAAGAGTAATGCTTCAGTATTTCCAAAATCGTTGAAAATTTACACATGGGGGTTTTCGATGGCGACGATTTCAAAAAATCATACCACGATTTAAAATAGTTTACGGTTGATCCGGAAATGCAAAAACACAACTTTTAGAAAATGCTCAATAATTATGTCATAATTTAATTTTTTTTTAAATTTTTCTAATGTAATTATACATGCTCTACAAGATAGGCATAAAAGGTTTTTTTAATTGAGAAGGATAAAACTTTTAAACGATATTTTCGAAACATGCGGGAGAGAGAAAAATGAACTCTTATGCAAAATGCCCTGTTAATGCATGAAATATTTAAATTATTTCAAATTTTTTTGCACTATCTTTAAGAGCTTGAATAGGGCTATTTTGTGATATCCACCTTTACAAAAGATACTTCATATAACAGAAGTTATGACCGGTTTTATAAAAACGTAAAAGTGTCCGATTATTTTAAATTCCTATTGTATATTAGCGCGCTAACAGTAACGCTCACAACACAGTAACAGTTTTTATTATAGTTTATTCTTTTATATTTTTTAGAAATTTATTACAAGCACTAATTGTTCTAATAAAAACTTTTTATTAAAAAGTTATAATTCGAATGTTTAATATTAAATTTTGTAAAATATAACGATAAGTCTGTGTAATTAAATAAATAATGAAGATAAAATATGGCAAATTATTGTTCAGAATGAGAAAGAAATTAACAGATAATAGTTGTTCGAATATGTCATGTATTTGAGGAAAGGATGAAGGGAAAGATTAATTCTTTCAAAATGTTAGTTTAGGGAATCATTTTTTGAGATTCACTCTTCGATTTCGTAAGAATGCCTCTTATCACAATGGTTGGGAATATGATGAGCGGTAAAACAGAATTTGTTCGGAAATTAAAAAATTTTATCGAAGAAGATGAAAATTATTCGAACGTTCATTTAGTTGATGAAGATGAACTTCTCAAGACGATCAATATGAGTAAAGAAGCGATGTATTTGGACAAGGATAATGAAAAACAACATCGTGCATTAATTAAAGGGAATATCGTTCATCATTTGGACCAAGAAAAAATTGTAATTGTTGACGCAGCTAATTATATAAAAGGATATCGTTATGAACTTTATTGTCTATGTAAAGAACGAGAGACTACACAATGTTTAATTTTGATGAATGTAGGAATTGATGAATTATTGAGAAGAAATCATTCACTCAAAACATATCATTCATCAACGATTGAAGCAGTTCAACAACGTTTCGAATATCCCTCTGTTGATGATAGATGGGAATTGCCATTAATCGAAATTTTCAATTCTTATAATGAAGAAAAAATTAAATTGTCAATGAAACAAGTATTAAATTTGATAATTGATGGAATGAAACAGAAACCGAATATGGCCACACTTCCCACCACCATCGTCTCTTCCACCAACATCATATCGTTCGGACAAATCATAAATAATATTCAATTGGAACTATTAGAGAAGATGAAAGATGTCATTCCAGTTACTGAAATTCCGATTGAGAACAGTAAAATTCCATTTATGCTAAAAAGAGATTACAGGAAAGCAGAGATCAAACGAGTTGCTACCCAATTTCGTCAACGAAATAAGGAATTAACTCATTCCACAAATATTCAATTGATCACTACACATTTCATCGATTATATAAATACATCACTTCTCTAAATTTCCCATATTTACTCAAAAACAAATTTCTTGTATGTTCTCTCTCTCTATTTACACAATTCAATTTCCTTTTTGAAAGAACATAAAATTTATCAGAAATTTCTTTGTTATCAAAGTTTTCAACATTTTCTTTATTGGTTTCTTGTGAAGAATATGATGAAATAATTAGAAAACAAACAAAATATTTATTTGTCAAATTTTCTCATTTTTTCTCAGGAATCCCATTTTTACAGAATTTATTCGTCTTTAAATTAATTTTTCACGTTTCAATGTACGCAGCGCATTATATGCAAGCACACTATCGCAATAATGGAGAATGGTGTCTTAATGTAGCTATTGGTGGATTCGCCGGTGGTATTGTGTCTACTTCGTCTTTCATTCTGTTAAATTATGTAAAGAAGTTAACAATCAAATCAATTTGTTCCAGATTCTTCAAACAAGCCATTCGGACAAAAAATGTGAAATTTGCTTTAAAAGAAATCAAATATTCTTCATATCAAAAACCGTTTCTACTTCTTCTCATTGGAGCTGGAACGATCGCAGCTTTAATTTCCTATCGAAAGTTCAGAAAACGAGAAGAATTTTTTGATCCGAAATTGAGATTGAGTGAAGTTGATACTTTTTTTGTGTTTTCTCTCAAACTATTTCTTTTCAGATATTTGTCAGAAGTAGTATCCTGGGAACTGCATGTGGCGCCAGTACGTATGGTATTTTAGACGCACGTATACCATGGAAATGGTTCTTCACTTATAGTACAGCCGTTTCTCTATTTCATATGACGGAATTCGTATTCACCGCTCTCTATACGCCGAGAACATTAAAGAATGATTCCTTCCTCATGAGTCATTCGATGCATTATCATATGGCAATTTTATTAAGTTGTGTCGAATTCTTCTCTATGCATTATGCATCGACAACTGGTAAAGATATCTTTCCAAATTCCATAAGATGGTATGGATTAGCAATGATTTTGGGAGGAGAGATCTTGAGAAAATCGTCGTTTGTTTCTCTTCGTTCAAATTTCTCTCATGTTATTGAAGATGATTTTGAAAGTCGTTCAACCAAAGATGCCAATTTAGTTACTAGTGGAATTTTCCATTATATGAGACATCCTGCTTATGCCGGTTGGCTTCTTTGGGTTATGGGAGGTCAATTGATGCTAAAGAATTATTGTTCCTTATTCTTTCTCACTTTCGTCGGATGGAAATTCTTCCAGAATCGTATTAGACTAGAAGATGACTTATTACAAAATGAATACAAAAACAAATTCGCCATTTATCGTCTTAACACTTTCTCTGGTATACCGTTCATCGAGTAACTTTTTATTACAATTTGTTATTATAATCTGCTTTTCAAAAGTAACTAAATTTCTAATTATTCATTTATTTATCAAACTAGGTAATTATTCACCATCAAATTTAAATTAGTATTTTAATAAACAAAAGTCGAATACGTTTGTTCTTAATTTATCTTATAAAAATGATAAAAATACGTTTCATAAATTACATTTCCTTCCTTTGAGAATATAATGCTCGATCATATAAATTAAATTTCTCAAGTTCCAAGAAAGAAAAATAATTTAAAATTTCTTCTGATTTTATTCTTTGGCTTTTCATGATAATTGAAATTTCAGAATCATAGTGCAATACTTTTTCAAACTGAATAAATAGTTTTCAACTGAAATCTAAACTCCTTTCTTATTTCAAAACGAAAAATTAAGAAATCCCTCATGAATTCAACAACAGAAGAACTTTACTATATTTTAGAAAAAACAATTTATTTTGGATTTGTTCCAACCGTTATCTATATGGGTTATAAGGCCGGTGGAGATCCTGGAGGTCCAGAATTATCCTTGATGAACGTTGTACTACCAATATTCACATAATAATTATGTCAAAAAATCTCTTTCTTATTTTCTTTCTTATAATAAAATAATTTATCATTTTCAATTGATTTATTCAATGCTATCGTCTATTTGTCAATTTAAAATGAAATTTATCTGATTCTTTAAAGTACAATTATTTCTCAAATGGTTTTTTAGATTTATACGAAATTTGAAATGACGAACAATTGTAAATTATTTATTGCAACTAAACGATTCGACTCTAAAATAGAAGCTAATCCAAATTTGTCACGTGTAAAATTCAATGAGTTATCGTAATTTTTACCACCATGTTGATGGTAAATTATCTGAAATAATATTTGATGCTTCCCAACACAACGAACAATATTACGAAAGATTAATAAAATATTTGAGAAGTCAGTTAATAGAAAATGGTCAATTTACTACATGTTTCGGCCAAGTGAAAAGTTGAACTGTCTTTTAATACAAAACTGTTTTATCACTATTTTTCATTTATTTTAGCTATTTATTGTGATTATGCAGCATCAGGTCAATCATTGGAATTTATAGAACAATTTATTTTGAGAGAATGTCTTCCATTTTATGCGAATACTCATACGAGATTAAATAGAAATGCATTAATTACGACGATGCTTCGAGATGAATCACGACAAATTATTCGAAGTAGTACCAATGCAGATGATGGGGATGCTGTTATATTCATTGGAAGTGGATCTACAGCTGCTGTTCATTTATTGATACATTGTCTAAATCTTCAAACTAAACCGGTTTAATTCAAATTGATATCAATTATCTAAAAAAAACCTTTTTGTTAGATAATAATTTCATCTTTGTTCGAACATCATTCGAATCTGTTACCATGGAAAGAAGTTTGTGAAGAAATGATCATCATTAATGAAGATATTGATTCCGGTTTAATTGACATTGACCAATTGAAAGGCGAATTGATTAAATTAAGAAAATCATCATCATCTCGTCAAATAATCGGTAAAATTCTTCATTAAACTTTAAAAATTTCATTCAATATCAAAATCCCTTTTAGGAACATTTAATGGTGCATCGAATATTAATGGAATTGAACAACCGATTGATTTGATCACGAGAATAATGCATGAAAATGATTCTTTAGTTTTCTGGGATTATAGTGCGTCCGCACCTTATGTTTCACTCAATATGAATCCATCAGTTGATGGACAAATGAAATATTTGACGAGAAAAGATGCAATGTATTTTTCAATGCACAAATTCTTAGGTGGTCCTCAAACTCCAGGAATATTAATTGTTAAAAAGAAATTATTGAACAATCCAATTCCTTTCAATTGTGGTGGTGGAAGCGTATTTTTCGTTAGTACTCTCACAATACAATTGGTCAGAAGTAATCCATTATTTTCATTATTGACGAATTGAACAGGTACGAAAAGATTCGGAGATTTATTTAAAAAATGAAGAGATTCGTGAAGAAGGTGGAACAGCAGCTATTATGGAATCGATAAGAGCAGGATTGGTCATGCTTGTTAACAAACAACTTTTATCAACTGATGAAATAGAGAGAAGAGATCAATATTTGATAGACAATATTGTGCAAACATTTCAAAAAAAATCGAATTCGTTAAAATTATTAGGGAAATTCAAGAGAAAACTTCCAATATTTTCATTCTTGATCAACGTCCAATTACAAAATCGAATCAATTCATCCAACCGAATTTTCAACCAATATCTTCATTACAATTTCGTAACTAGTTTGTTGAATGATTTATTCGGGATATGTAGTCGTGGTGGATGTTCGTGTGCTGGTCCTTATGCACAACATCTTCTTGGAATGTCGAATGATTTAGTGAAAAAATTCGAGAAATTATTATTGATCGGAACGTTAATTTTCTTTCAAATTTAAGCATGTAACATTAATTTTTTAGTGATGTTAATGATCACCAGAATAAAGGAAAAAATGAATTTCCTTCATATGAGATTTATCGTCCCGGTTTCACAAGAATCTCACTCTCTTATATTACGACAACGGAAGAATTATGTTATGTGATGGAAGTTTTAAAGTTTATTGGTAAATTTGGAAGTTTCTTCTTACCACTCTATCGATATGATGTACAAACTGGGGAATATGTCCATCGAGAATGGAAACTGGATAATAATCGAATTTATTTGAATAATCTCCATTTCGATAATAATAAAATTCAAATGAAAAATGAAAATATATCAGAGAAGAAAATCGATATGTCTTTTCATCAAAATCTCATCAACTCAATTAATCTTCTTCAAATGATTATTAAATATCCGAAAAAAAGTAAATTTGAGAATGATATCAAAATTACTACGAATATTGATGATGACGATGGTATGATGAACTATCAATGGTTCCTCTTACAAAATCAAGTCACATCAGCAATTCATTTGATGAATAAATCGGAAAGAGATCATTATGTATCAATATTAAATGGAATAAAGAAATCACTCGATCTCACAGAAATTAATCAGAAGACAAATGAATTTTATGATAAATTAGAAATTTTCTTAAAAATAAATGATGATTCATTATTGAACAATTCTTGTTTCAATGTAAAGAAATATGATGAACTCATTTCAAATTCAAATACAAATGATATTCATGAGATTGTAAATGATTCTACATCTAATCTCCAAAATAAGAATTGTGAAATTGAAATGAAAATGGAAAGAAAATCATTATGGTACACTCCGCCGAAATCTATCAGATTACCATTTCTAAGAGTTTTCTTCTTATTTTTATTCGTCTTAATTTAAATATTACTTCATTTATGGTAAGGCGATAAAAGATTTTGATATGATCCGGAATAACGATCGAGTACTAGTTTGTTTATCAGGTGGGAAGGATTCGTTGACATTACTCCAATCAATGAGATTTCTCCAATTTTATTTGGAAGCACAAGTTAACTACTATATTTATCAACTATTCGAAATATTGAAACAATTTCAGAATATTCAATTTGAACTTGGTGCATTGACTATCGATCCACAATCCGCAGATTACGATCCGTCACCGTTAAAATTATATTTGAAGGAATTGAATGTACCATATCTTTACGAAGAACAAAGTTATATTTTTTATTTAATTCCCAATATTTTTTATTTTATAAATAATTTAACAGATATTATTCAACAAGCGAAAGATCTTGGAGATGAATGTCGTTCAATCTGTTCCTTCTGTTCGAGAATGAAACGAGGACGAATGTACACGGCTGCCAGAAGAGAAGGATGGAACGTTTTAGCATTGGGACAACATTTGGACGATTTAGCAGAAAGGTTCGAGTATTCATTCACTTTTTATTATTAATTTGTCACTTACTTCCAGTTTTATTATGTCAATCTTTCATAATGGATTACTGAGAACGATCAAAGCATCTTATACGGTGAAGTTAGAGAATATGATAAATAAAAATTCTTATTTTTTCCAGAGAGAAAGATTTAAGAATAATTCGTCCTTTAGTCTATTGTCGTGAACAAGATTT
The DNA here is from genome assembly GCA_023231475.1 of Seison nebaliae. Classification (NCBI taxonomy): domain Eukaryota; kingdom Metazoa; phylum Rotifera; class Pararotatoria; order Seisonacea; family Seisonidae; genus Seison; species Seison nebaliae. Next base: position 26,880 of record JALJEE010002886.1, on the reverse strand, counting down.
GAAACATTTCGCTTTGTCGTCAAACCTTCCGATAATCAGTGAAAATTGTCCAGGTTGTTTCTCTGCTCCAAAAGTTTGTATTTATTTCTTAATTTCCTACAATTCAATTATACCAGGAACGAAATCGAATCAAAGGAATTTTAGCTCAACAGGAATCATTATTTCCCAATTTGTATAATTCTTTATTGAGAGCTATGGAACCAATAATGAATATCAATTCTTGTGATATTAATGTGCCAGACATTCTCCACCAATACATTGAGGAGCATTTAGGGAAAAAAGAAATTGATAACGATAAAGTTGATTCAACAACTTCTTAAAAGAAAAACATTTCACATTTTCACTATTAAATAAAACGTTGTCCTGAATTTTTCCAAAAACTATTTTCCACAACCAGAATCTATCTCACAGAATCTGCTGAGAATTCTTCCATCTGCTAACGGACGAAGCATGATCATTTTATAAACTGATAAACTTCATTTTGACTTGAAGGAAAATCAGAGAAAATGAAAATTTTAATTATTTTAACAATAACGGTTTGTGCAGTCTTCGCTCATGAAGAACGTCAAACTGATATTACTCAATTTATACATGACAATGTTATTCAACCAGCAAAAATGAGTTTTTTTCTTATTTAAATTTTTTTTACACTTAATTTTGTAAACATTATGAAATTTAGACTTTCTGACTACTTTCTTCTCAAATCTTTTTGGTAAACGAAGTACTGGCAATGTACATGATTTCAATCAATTCATGGACAATTATAAGTCATTTATTGTTAAAGCATTAAAACATCAATGGACGCCGGAAACTGCTATTCAATTCAAACATTATCAAAGTTTCAAAATTTCTTCGATTAATAACCGAAATTCTACTCAAATTTTTCCTATAGATCAATTGTCAAATTTCGCGGACGAGTTAGACGATACAAGATTCAATCATCCGATTAAGAAGTTTATGAACAAATTTTCGGATAAAATGAAAACTTTGATAACGAATCACAAATCATGGCCGAAAGATAAGATTAAAGAATGGATCGCTTCAATGAAGAAAGATGTCGATATGAATTTGTAATAGAATTCACCAGAAAATTCAAAGAGTTTCTCGAATTTTCGATATATAAAATTTTATTTAGCTTATTAAATCAATTAAAATTAAATGAATGATGAGATGAAGGAATCTTTGTGGGAAAGTGTAGTACCCGGTGACATAAAGTAAGAAGAATAAATTCTTGACAATTCTTATAAAAAGAATGAGTACAAAGACAATGTCGACCCGTAGATACACTCTCCAGCAATGAATCTTCGATTTGAATTGAAATGATGATTGAAGAGAAGTAGTCGTTGTTGATACGAAGTCAGAGGATGTGTGAAACCCGGTGATGCGAAATAAGGAATAAAATTTAATGAATTCAAATTAAATATGAATTGAACTTCAGCGAGTGGGATTCATATGAAATTGAATACAAATAAACAACATCAACCGTGAAACATTCATCCTCCGATCATCGTATAATTGATAAGAGTGCTGATTCGGTAGAAGTGAATTCTTCAAACAAAATGATAAGTCAATCGCTTGAACGATAATATTTCGATCGGCATATCAGATATTGATGGAATCAATAAGGAAAGTTCATTGTGAGAATGAAAAAGAAAGAAATGTTAAAATGCAAAATGGAAGTAAATTCAGAATGAAGTCTCTAGTAAACCATAAAAAATATAATATAAATACATTCATGGTCGATTCTTAGAGTAGTGATAGACGAATGTCCATCCATACAACTTGGTCGAATTAAATGTGCGATGAATCGAATGATGAATCGATGGGATCTTAAGAACAATGTGTGATTTAAGAGAAATAAGTGGACAAATATTTCCCATGATGTACATGTATGCGTATGTGTATGAAAGAGGACGAAAAATTGGTGAAACCGCAATTTTCTTCTTAATCGGTATAATATTTCTTCTGCCTCACCAATCAATTATAAATGCTCTCTCTCTCACATCCTTCTCTTCCTTCACACATTCTATTGAATACTTATCTCTTTATACATTAGATGTCCATCTTGGTCCATCGCTAATCTCCCTCATTCCTCTCTCTCTCTCCCTTTATCATGGAGGTTGTCCTACACAATTATGAGGACTATATGTGATGTACATGATCCTTTTTTATGTGTTCGGTTATAAATTGATAAAGGTTTAAAGAAAAAATCATTCGACACATCACCAAAAAGAGGAGAGAGGAGTACAAATCTATTTTCAAATTAATTCCGTACAGTCGAAAAGGAACAACTACTTTTTCGTTTTATATCCACTCATAGAAATTTTATATCGTATACAGCGAAAATACCGTCCATCTCAACAAATACAGGGTGAATGAAGTGGAGATTAATGAATATCATTTGTGAAATAGAATATGTTTATACGAATGCCTCATCGAACATTGGAAGGAAAGGAAAGAGGAAAAATCTTAAAAAATGACAATACTTCCAACAACAATAGGAATTGATATGAAAAAAGAAGAACTATGATGGATCATATCATTTCCATTATCGGTTTTATAATTACAAAGGTATCGATTGAAACGGACACTCTACATTTGCAGGACTTTTTTTCGACAATCGAAGAAAAAGTGTTCCGCTGATAACACAACCGTCAGATGGAGAAAAAAGCTTTATTTTTCATTTGAATGTTATCATTAAAACATTGAAAATCAGGTGGAATTTAAATCGTTCGATGAACTAAATAAAGATTTTGTTTTGGAAATTTTGTTGAAACATGCTGCCAAGGTCGAAACCATCAATGATGATATTTTTATCAGATAAAATAACGAAAAACATATTTAATTAACTTTTGGCATATCTTATTTAAGTTTCTTAATCTGTTTTATTCTCAAAATAAAATAAGAAGATAAATGATTACATAGATATGATATTAGTTACATGAAACTACTATTAAAAATCGAGATGTTCATTATTTGGATTATTTGCATTTGCTTTTCTTTATTTTTTCCTCTGACACAAGGGAAAATTCGATACTTTTCACTAGATAACATTTCTTTCATGATTTATTCAACGCAATGGCTATAAGCACTTTGTCATGACAATAAATTATCCAGTGAATGAAAAGAAATAATTATTTGACGAAACAGGATATTCTCTCAATGTACATCATTGACTGTGTTCGATTAACTTACGTTAGTATAAACCAGGAAATAAATTGATTAATTATTTGTATGTCTCTCACATTTGCATAGTGCTCATATTGTCGACAATGATAAGGGACAATGATGGGAAGAGTGAAAAGAGCAAATTGTTCATTATCATTTCTTGAAAATTCGAGTGTAGTACGGATGAGGAATAAGTAATTGGAATAATAATGGAAAGTGTACAAAAACGAATAATCGGAATAAAGTTAGATGGTGAATAAAAGAACATAGGGTCATTGTTCTTATTATACGTTGTCAGACTAGTTTGAAAAAGTGGATGATTTAAAGAGAAATTATTCAATTCGAATATGTTACTACATATAACACGGTGTATTTACGCATGTTTGTACATTCTTGTGGAAAGTGTTGATGAGTTACGTAACTCCTTGACGCACTGTTCTCTTTTAATATTTATACAGTTGTTTCATTCTGTAAGTACGTCTCATTTCGATAAAGAACGAATAACTAATGATTCATTAAATTGTGCAGATATTATTGGGCGCAATGTTTCATACTTGACAACATGTTCTCCTAACAATTAATCATTGTCTGACAAAGCAAAATATCATCAAATTAAATAACATTCTCCTACAAGAATCATTATCAGAAGCAGAGTAACTAAAACAAAATTTAAACCTAAGTAAAACAAAATTTTTCCAGTTGATTAATTTCTCTGAAATTTTTCATAATATTTCATTTTTTGAATAAATTAATTTCATAAAAAACAAAATAATTTTTAGATAGTTAGGATAAGAAATAATTACATAAACTTTAACTTGTTCTTCGACAACTCGATAGTACAATGATTATCGCACTTCCCCTTCAACTTCTAATGATTTTAAGTAAATTGTTTAACATCATATTGTGAAGAAATTACTATAATGAAATTATATTAGTTTTTGGAGAGACTTTATCGTACTAGTAGAAGAGGCGAAGGGAGAAAAGAAAGGAAACACCCTAAAAAATTTGGTATTCTTTATTATTGTATGCGAGGATATATATATATATATATATATATGTACAGGGATATCTGTATGTATACGTATATGCGTGTCAGTGTATATCAGGCGTAATGGGGAGTAAAGATAAATATATAAATTTCAAATTAAAATGAGAATAGCCGCAAAAAACAAAATGAAATTTACCGAAGTTTCTTCTTTTATTTGAAGAATAAAAGATAAAATTTTATAGAATAGTTAATAAAGAAAAATGTTCTTTGAAGAAGCGAGGAGGAATTTAGAAAAGAAAATGATATTTGAATAAATTTCTTAAATAATTATTCATATACCATATTCCAAGAATTCCAATAGAAATCAGTAAAAGAAATAGACAGAATGTTGTATTAGCAAATTCTTTAATTCAGTACAATATAACCTATTACAGTTTATACAAGTTTATATAATTAAAACGAATATAATCAATCATTCGGTTATTACATTCGCTTTGCAATAAAGATTCTCTGTTATCAATTGAAACGCACGTTTTCTTTTTAGCCTAACTTCTCCCCTTCATGGATGCAACCTTTTCGAACATTGAAGATGACTAACCTGATCACGTAATAATATGCAACAACAAATTATTTAAATTTTCAAAGTTATTTTTGAATTTATGTTCGAATATTTGAAAGTTAAGCTTATAACATCAAAAAAGGAAAGAAGTACGTTAGACATAATGACAAATAATTGTGATGTCAGTGTCATTTCGAATGAATTGAAGGATTTATTAGTCAATCGTATAAAAAATGATTTGAGTGTGGACTCGGATATTCAGTTGCAAGAGGAGAAAATTGAGAAACTTGAAACGAAGATGAAAGAATTAGAGAATGAGAAATTGTCGATGGAAATTCAACTTCAATATTTATCTCTTCCCAACTTCCTGGAAACGATGAACGAAGAATCGAAACAAGATAAAGTGAACGATTTAATTCTCTTGTTAAGTGAATTGGTGAGTGGAGAGTTGAGTGGTGAAGTGAGTGAGGAATCGATTGATATCATTCAGACTCTCGTTAATGATTCCACCATCAGTATCAGTGAACCGATATTCACTTCACTTGTTAATATTTTAACGTTGAATGATCCCGCAGCTACCATCAATCTTTTTCACAATTCTCCTTCTAACATTCCCCGAAATGAAACGAATGAACGGACGAAGAAAATGGATAATGGAAAATAAATGGATCTCATCAACAGAACAAAAAGATAAATGATTTCACAAAATATTATTCAATTGGACGGTCATTGACGGTTCCATTTCATCTCAGTTATTTTTTCCTAAACAAATAGAACTCTTCTCAATCTTTTCGTTACGAATGAAAGAAGAAGCGAAAGAACGTTTAATGAGATTTAATGAATCATTTAGAATCGAATGTCAAAACAATGTCAACGGAAACGGAAAAATTTTATGACGAGACAAACAAAAGAAAGAAATAGTCGAATAAATAATAATGTGTATTTGTTGATAAATGGTTTTTATGAAGATTAAATGAGAGCAGAAAAATAGAGAAAATGAAAGTTTTCTTACTTTAAATAATTTTCTTCCAGTTTATTCGTCTTTTATTCTTGAAAGTTGAATGATGATATGAAAATCGTTTCATATATTATATCCATTCAATTCAATTAATCGCAGATCTTACTTTTGCATGTATCGAACATAAGAATTGTACATAAGAAGTTGAGTTTTCATGAATTCCTTGATCCTCCACCAACATGTTTCTGAATAAACCTTCTGTACCTTCACGTTGTTTTACGATTGAGAACTAAAATAAATTTTGTTAAAATTCATTTATTAATTTAAATAAAATTCCAACCTTCATGGATCGTTGTGCTCGATAGTTTAAGAAGTCGATCATATTATTCAGTCGAATAGAAATGTCATTTCCAATTTTCGGTAAACGTTTATACTGAAAAGGAATGAAATTAGTTAGAAGCATAAAAGAATTGGATTAACCATCTCTAATTGAACATGTTGTAAAGATTTCACACCAAAAATATCAGTGATGTATTTCGGTTCGACTTCAGTTCCAATCCATAAATACATTCGATAACCATTTTCTATTAAAATTTATGAAATTAAAATAATTAATTTAAATGAATAAAATTGATATGAACCTAATAAATATATTTCATTATTTTTCATCGATTCATAATTGCAACGAATTCGAGGAGGAAGATCACTTTCTTTAAAATCATTCTCTGCTATTTCTTCCTTCTCATTTTCATTGTTCTTTTTCGAATCATCTCCATTTTGTTCTGGGGTAGACAAACCGGCATGTTTCCTTTCATTTTTTTTCTCTGATTCATCACTCGTCTATTGATGGAATTGATTAGAAATTGATAGAATCAAAATCCATATCTAACTACAATATAGATGTTTGGATAAAGGAAATGATTGGATTGATAGACTTTCGATGCCATCAAACTTGTCATTAATTCCGATCTACTATCTACTGTAATCGTATTTCCAAAACCGAAAGCATTCGATCGTAGAATGCAACAAGTGAATAATGGCAATGTCTTCATGGTATCGGGTAAGATCAATGATCCTAATGATGTTCTTCTCGAACATTCTTTTCGATAACAAGTGAAAATGTTCGATACTTTTTTTATTAGTTCATCTTTCAAAATTTTCGGTGATGTCTCCAAACAACATTTGATGCTACTCTTCAATAAATAGTTTGTAATGACATCTACATCACACGCTGCGTATAACACTTCAAATGCTGAAGATGCTTTCAATATTTGATTATGAATTCGGATTTTCCTTTCTCCATCGAAATCTGTGTATAACAATGCTGCCTAATTAACATAAATTATATTTCTCACTTTATTTAGAATAAAATTGTTAACTTGTAAATAGATTTCTTGTTCCTCTGATAATTTGTCATCATGTTTCAACACAATTGTCACAGCTAAATTTATTTTTTAAATTATATTTTAAATTTTAATTTGAAAAAAGAGAAACCTTTGCTTTCATCTACAATCGCTAAATTGACATCGGTTGAATTATACATTTGGTGATTGCCCAAAAAGTCAACAGGTCGAATTCCTTTAAAATAAAATTATTTTTGTTTTAATTTTCCTTAGAAGAAATTTATTCGAACCAGGACTCGTTCTCAATCGTAAAATAGCATCATAGACACATCGTTTCTTGATATTTTTTTGTAGATCAATTAAAAATTGTTCCCCATCACTTTCCACCTAATAATATACAAATTTAAATAATAAAATATTATTAAGAAAAAACTTGGAAATCAGAATATAAACGAATTTCTCCACCAGTAGTCGCTGTCACATCTTTTAATGTTGCGATATCAACATATGCTTTTGGGAAGAGATACATATTGATACCGACACCATTATCAACACATACTTCTCCCAATTTTTTATATTCATTCGTTGCTGAAACTAAAATAGTCTAAAAATATTGAGGAAAAAAGATGAACAGGAATAATTTTGGTAAAATGAACTTTCTCTTTTTCCGTTCCGAGAATATGTTTGTTGTCACGGATGTCCAATTTGCCTGGGAGGTCCATTGTAGGCAAGTTAGTATGGAAGATAAATGCACGACCGACCAATCGAGTAGAACTAAATGCTTGTTGTACAATTTGGAGTACAGGAGAGAGCATTGATTTATTCTCTTTGTTATTGATGAACATTTCGGGTAATTGTTGGAGGAGATGTCGTAAATCAGATTCATGTTCATTCAGATCAACGAAAAGATCGGAACATAATGGAATGAAAACATCTTCCAAATCGTTAACGATAATCACTTGAGGTTTATATCCTTTTGTCAATTTGTAGAAATAGAATTTCGTGTCATAAGTCACAATAGCAATTTGACATTTTGAGTATTGTTCATTCGAATCTTTGGGCAATTGAGCTAAGATCTGATCGAAAAGATTATGAGCAATTAATCCGAGTAATCCTTTCTGAATACTTTCTTGACCACAATCAATCATGAATAAATATGCCGTTGGTCCTCCTTTACGATTATTATGTTTATATAAATCGTTCGTCGTATATTCGAATGAACCACAACATAATTCTGCTCGTTGCCATTTGTCAATTCGACATCCGGTATGATCTAAATGATTGAAATATTCATTCGGAACATCTGTAAACGAATCACACCACACACAATGAAATCGTTGACCACCATCAATAAATTGCATTTGTGGTGCCATATATGCTTTGCAACGCTTACAACGGACAGGACCATCAGCACCACAATTGATTAACGGAATTTGATAATCGTCTACTGAAGCAAAAGGAGAAACTACGGTACAAATCGGTATATCCATTCGTCGAGAAATGTCGGGTGTTGTCGGAATGACGTAAGTTGAACATCGCATGAATGCTGGATGACATCGACCTCTGGAGGAAGTATATTTGAAATTTGTAGTAACGAGTGGAGGAACATTTCCAATTACATCATCTCGGAATAATTCATTTTCTCCATGTTTTAATCGATTATCTTCTTCAATTAATAATTTATCTGGCATCATACTCAATTTTGGGCCACTTGATTGTGGTACTCCTCCTCCCATTTGATTGAACTGCTGATTACCTGGTTGATTCATTCCACCCATTGATGGTGGCATTGTTTGAATTCCTGGTTGAACGATTTGATTCGGTTGCATTCCAGATATTTGTGGTGGCATCATTGATGGTGGTTGATTCATTCCTCCTAGTGGCATCAATGATGGTGGCTGACCCAATGGTCCTGGTGGCATCATTGTAGGCGGCTGGCCCATAGTTCCTGGTGGCATCATTGTTGGCGGTTGACCCAATGGTCCTGGTGGCATCATTGTTGGCGGTTGACTCATTGATCCTGGTGGCATCATATTAGGAGGTTGATTCAATCCACTTTGTGGCATCATTATTGGTGGTTGACACAATGGTCCTGGTGGCATCATATTCAGAGGCTGATCCGTAGATCCTGGTGGCATCATTGTTGGCGGTTGACTCATTGATCCTGGAGGTATTATTAATGGTGGTTGATTCATTGATCCTGGTGGCATCATATTAGGAGGTTGATTCAATCCACTTTGTGGCATCATTGTTGGTGGCTGACCCAATGGTCCTGGTGGCATCATATTCGGAGGCTGGCCCATAGTTCCTGGTGGCATCATTGTTGACGGTTGACCCAATGGTCCTGGTGGCATCATTGTTGACGGTTGACTCATTGATCCTGGTGGCATCATTGTTGACGGTTGACCCAATGGTCCTGGTGGCATCATATTAGAAGGTTGATTCAATCCACTTTGTGGCATCATTGTTGGTGGCTGACCCAACGAACCAGGTGGAATTATATTTAAAGATTGATTCATCGAACCTGGTGGCATCATTGGGGGTTGGTCCAATGTGGTTTGCTGCATTGGAAATGCAGCTTGTCCAACAGAATTTGTTGCCCCCTTAAATGGTGGTTGATTTGTCGAACTACGTGGCATCATATTTGGAGATTCTCCAAAAGAATTTGATGACATTGTTATGGGAGGTTGACCTGGTACTATTGACACATTTGTTGGAGGAACTTGTCCCATTAATCGTTTTGGCTGATTTGATGTTTGTTCCGACACCATAGAACGAGATTGAATTGTTGATGATGGTGACATCATCATCGGAGATTGATTCATTGTCAAAGGACTTATTGACGATAAAGGTTCATTTGATGACGATGGAGGCATCATTGAAGGAGGTTGATTTATCGTTGTTTCAGGCATTATTGATGGAGGTTGACTTGCTGAAGAAGTGTGTATCGTAGACGGAGGTTGCGTCATTAATCCTAATGGCATCATTGGTGAAGGAGCAATTGATGATGTTGGCGGAAGTTTATTTAAAGACTGATTCATTGGCCCTAGTGGCATTCTCGACGATGTGAGAGTAGTTGAATCTATTATGGGTGGTCTCTGATTCATGGAATTTGACGGAATCATGGATGATGATTGTTCAAATGGAGGATTGAATGAATGATTCAATGACATTGTTGATATCGCTTGCAATGAAGGAAGTCTACCATCCATTGGTAGCATTCCTGGTATTGCAGTTTGTGTTGTTGAAAATGGCGGTTGAACCATACCGGAAGAAGTTTGAGATGAACCATATCCAGAGAACATTGTTGGAGGTTTCTCTCCTGAATCTCCTTTTAATAATGTCGTAGAAACATTTCTGGATTGAATAGGTGGAATTGCTGATAATGTTTGTTGTTGTATAGTTGAAATTGGTTGAAAATTATTACCAATTAATGAAGGAATTTCTGGTAATATTTGTTTTTCAATCAATGTCACTGGATTTAATGAAGAAACCATTTCATGACTTGAAAACGTTGTTGATGATAGTTGTTGTAAAGTTGATGTTGTTTGAAAATTTGACGAAGTTAATGATGGAATTTCAGACGGTATTTGTTTATCGATGGATGTTGATGATCCATCATATGGATTTGTTGTTATCAAATTTTCATTCTGATTCATAGAACTATTGAAATCTAATTTTCCTTCTCCTGTATTCTGTAATGATTGATCAGATAGATAGATGTTATCAATATTTTCATGACTCATAGAATGCGATTGAATTCCTGATGATAACTCTTTTTTTAAATCGTTTGATGAAGAGAATGGTGAAGAATCTCGTGAATTATCTTTCACTAAATGTTTTTCAAATGGAGACGGTTTTCTTTCTCTTTCATCATTTGACAACTTACTCTTCAGATCATTTTCGGATTGATTTTTCGATTTTATTATAGATGAAGGAACAAATTTTTTCAATAATTCATCTGGATTGATTAATGGAGGAGGTTGTTGAGAAAAATTATTCGATATTGGTGGTATCGACGAAATTTGTGATGGCATGGGAGGCATTATCGTCGTTAAATTAGTAAATTGATTTGTCATGTTATTCAGATTACGCTCATTTCCTATATTTATCATTTGTGGAGGAATCATTGACTCCATTTGTAGTGGATCAAATCTTTGTGATGCAACTGATGATGAGGCCACTGGTGGTAAAGTTGGAACTTTAGAAATATCTTCATCATCTAATGGAATATCAGTCAAGATTCCACCATTCTCATCTGTTTGATCATTCAACATCTCTCTTTCTTAACAGCAGAAGAAAAATCAATTGAGATTTTTATGATGTGAATCTTTATCGTTCTCTTCTTGGAATGAAGATCTTTCTTGATAAAAGAAATTGTAAATGAAGAAGAAAATAAATGAATGAATGAAGGAAGAATATGAATAATCAATTTATTCGATTGTTAAACAATAGAATCTAATTAAATGACACAGTTTTAAAAAAGTTTTCTCGAATTTCGAATTCATCAACCGTTTCCAAGTAAATCAATCTCGTTCCTTCCAACAAAAAATTCACTATTCTGATGATGATACTTTCCTTATTCCTTTAAGAAACCATCAATAAATGATAATTGTAAAAGGGTTAAACGTGTCAGAATTGTGTTGCGTTATACGTTGGAAGATGAATCTAAGTCAAAATTAATTTTTTGGTTTTCTAATTTTTTCTTTTTCTATTATGAACTTTTCAAATTTTAGAATTAAAAGCTTCTTTCTATTATTTTTCTCTGTCGTATCATCTTCCCCGTCATTTATCGAAACGTCAGATCACATGTTTTTTGCTTTCAATAAATTTTTTTAAATGGATGATCGACAATTCTATTTACCTTAAAAAAAACTTGTTAGTGAAATGGGAAGTTGAATTTCATATGGTAATTCCATAATTTGTTGAATATTTCAATATTCAAATTAAAAATTATTCGAGTATAAAGTATTGGGTTTAAATTTACTTTTACACTTGCATTGTTAGCTGTTTGTATTTACCGCAACTGAACGAATAAATAAAACTTATGGAAATAATTTGTAAATTTCAAGTTAAATTTAATAAGTGTTAGTTAATGTTGCAAACATTATATGATGTTTGGACAATAATGACATGACATTGATCATAGTGATATAGTTTCACATGGATAATATATTAAATATAATAACTACACTTTTCGAATAAACTATCAATATTAAATGATTCAACATAGTTGATCAATTTTAAATTCAGAAAAAATTTGATTTTCTGATGTGAATTCCCAACATATTATTTTCTCGTTAATACTATCGATAAAAGAAATTAAATGAAAGTGGATCTTTGGGTGGGTAAACAATAATTTTACAAATATGACGTCAAAATCAAACGATTACGTAATGATGATGAATTTTAATATCGATAGTATTAATTAAGATGAAGTTTGAATGTTCCTTAACTATTAAGACATACATTTGAAGGATTAATAGTGAAAGGTACTTTAATATCAGAATTATGTATCAAACATTCACAACTTATCATCGTCATAATTATCCCAATGCTAATGGTTATTCCGGCTATCCCCAATATACAACGTATAGATCGTCATATCCTTATCCCAATAATTATTCTGCTAATAATCCGGGGAACTATCATGGAGCCGGTTATTCTTCATATCCCAATTCTGGCTATCCTGTAAATTATTCAAATTATCCGATTAGTCCGTATTATGGGCCTCGGAAGAACATGTTGGGTCATTCATTATAGAACAAATTATAATGAGATACTTTATTTATTTAGTCCTTTAATCGTATCTCTCGTTCTTGCAACATTATTATTACTAGCGGCGACCGGTTTAATAATCTATTTCATCACAAAAGATGATGATGACGATCAAACTACCACAACTATTATGACAGTTTGTACTTCGTTTATAATCGGTTTGAATAAATTAAATTATTAACTCAGAACATAACCACATTTAATTCCACAATTACCACCAATATTACTACCACAATTAATTCCACTATTACTGTCAATCCAACTACTATCGGAACTTCAACAATCGCCACTACTTTAACTACCCTAATAACAACTATTTCCACTTCAACTACTTCTGCCATAACGACAATTACATCCATTTCTACTATTTCTACCCTAACAACTTTTACCGCATCAACCACACCTACTGTCAAATTTACATTTAATTTAATATTCTTAATTATATTTTTTAGACTACATCTTCCGCTACCACCGAGTCACCTACGGAAACAACAACGAAGTCCACCACCCAACCTATTACCGCTACAACTACTAAAACAACAACAATAACTACCACACAAATCACAACATCTACCAAATCTACTGTGGGTTTAGAATTTTAGAAAGTTTTCAAATATTTAAATAACTTTATATTTTTTAAGCACCCATTCTTACATCAAGTATTTTAAGAAACTCAAAATGTTCATCTGTAGAAACCGATGATGCAAAAACTTTACCGGATGATTCGGATTGGTGTAAAAATTCGGGACGCATAGTTGGTGGTGTTAATGTTGGAGATATTTCGAATTATCCTGCAGTCGTCAGTCTACAATTGAGCATATCTGGTGATGATCATTTATGTGGAGGGACGATTCTTAATAAACACTGGATATTGACTGCTGCCCATTGTTTTCCATCGAACATTAATTTAACAAAATCAAGTGTAAGATTAAACTCCCTAACAACATCATCTTCTTTCCAACGAAAAATTGATTACGTACTATATGTTACTTTAAATTTTTTTCTCCATTTATTAATTTCTAATTATGATTCTAGCACTCAAAATTTACTGAAAACACGGAAATATTACAAAACGACATTGCTGTCCTTCGATTATGTTCCCCATTAACTTATAATGATGGAATAAGACCCACATGTTTGCCAAACTCAAATTATGACACCACCGAACTACCGACATCTAATCAGAATCTCACTGTTTTAGGATGGGGCCTTACAGATGAAGATGGAAAAGGAGCTATATCAACTAAACTGAAGAAAGTTACAATACCTGTGCTACTTCCAAGTTCTTGTAGTATTACAGATACGAAAGAAGCATTTTGTGCAGGAAATTCCAATGAAGTGAAAGACGCATGTCAAGTTAGACTTCTCTTCTAACTTATAAAAAATATTCTTTCTAGGGCGACAGTGGAGGTCCGGCTTTCTCTTATGTCAACAACGTATTTAGGCAGTTGGGTATTGTAAGTTTTGGACCACTAGATCGATCATGTAAGGGTACAAAAGGTGGCTATACAAGACTTGCCAGTTATATTGAATGGATTAAAGCAAGTTTAAAGAAGAATGTATGAGATAATGAAGAGAATAGTTTATTAGTAAATCATTCACAACATCATCAATTTTTCAATCATTTTTTGAGAATTTCTTTCTCTTAATTCGTACCAGTATAAATGTACATTCCCGTTATACCACCAAGTACTGCAACCACCAATAATACAAAGAGTGGAATAAAGATTATGAAGAAACCGGACATTATCTATTTCGATCGACGATAATTTATGTTAAGTGAATGTCTTTTTAAAAATAATTTTTGTAAATGCTTTATTGGCGCAAAAAAATTTTAACTGAAAAATTATGAAGAAATTGTATTAGAAATATGCTTTAATCATGCCAATACGATGTGCAGTTCGCTTCAATTAAATTTTATTTGTTTCTATCTAATAATTCGGGATGCATTGCATTAATTACCATGGGCATTGTTTCATCCATCAAATCTTCAACATTTCTTTTCTTTCGATCGTTCAACGAAAATTGATCAGCCCTTCTTATCAAGAAGATTATCATGGTCAAGATAAGAAAATGATATAACAGAAAATTCATTTTAATATAAAAAATGAAGGGAAATTAAATTAAAATCGAAAAAGTGTTATGGTTCGACTATATATTGAGGGGAATGAATTAGTGTATGAATAAAATATTATTAGTAAATTAAAATGCATCCTTGGAAGATAATTGTTCAATCTGATAATTCTATTAATTACATTATTTGCTCAAATTATTCTTATGATTATAAGAGAGATATTATCAGATTATTTTTGATATTTGTATCTGATAAAGAAAGATTAAATGAATCAGAATGAAACGAAGTGGAATAATTTCTAAAAGTAGGAACGATAACTTCATTTATTTATTGAGGTGTGAATTGAGGCATGTTCCCACTTAATTGAATTGAGTCAAAATGACGATTCCTGTAGTAAATAATCAAATCGGAAGCGAATAGAAATTGATTGCTTGAACTTTTCGTTCGGATTCAAAGGTAAAATGAAGACGTATATCAGAGTAAGGCGATAGAACCGAAAAGGAACTATGTTAAAAAAAATCTAATGGAATTAGAAAATTCGTAAAACTTTTTGATATGTTGAAGACATGTAAATTAGAATATTTGTTTATCACGAGTTACCGTTGTTTAAGAAGTGGAAGAGTTGTTTCTGTTTTATTGAATATATTCGTGAAATTCTATTCGTACGAACATGGGAGTAGAATTTGAGAAATGTAAAACGATTTAATTGGTCATCTAATTGACTGATCGAAGAAAGTATTTCAAGAGTGACCGGAAAGATTTTTCAATCAAATCTACAAGTTCTTCTTTTCAAGTGTAGAATGTTTATGAAATATTTTCGATGAGACGAGGAGTTTTCATCCATTATCGATAAATTGGAATGAGAAAAAGAAAACAAAACCGTCTCTATGTTCATTCAACTTCAATTATTCGTTTCTCGTCTCCCAAAAAAACAATTAAATCATCTACTGACGATGAGGTTGTCATAAAATATTTTGAATGAATTTTCCTCCCGAAATTTTTCTATTTTCTTTAATTTCGTCCTTCACATTTCTTATAAAAATCAGATTGAAAAACTCGACGATAAATAACGGCTTCAATTAAATGATATTTATCTCGACATATTTCAATTGACGAATAAGTAAAGTTCGGTCTTCTATGTTGTTCGATTTAGGGAAGATGAAACTAAATAATAATGATGATCAATAATTTGTTAATAAAAAGTATTTTTACGGATAAATTAATTAATCAGTTTTGTTTTGACGTAATTGAATATAAGAGAATCGATATAAATTAACGAAACTTCAAATGGTAATTGTCGTGATGAGTTAATGTGGATCACAGAACGATGATAAACTTTCGAAAGTTAATCGAGATCCTTTATAATATAAGAAAAATATGAAAAGATGAGAAGCTTGTTAATATTTTGAATTTAACGAATCGATTCATTCAAATGGTACAATCTAATAGTAGACGAAAGCTTTTCTAATCTATTGTGCAAAGCGAATCAATTGACGAAAATGTGTTCATTACTTGTTAACTCAAGTAAAACAATGATGTACGCATATCGTTAATTTATCTATAATACATCATTCTCCCCATCAATTCACCTTATTATTTGCCATTTTTTGATGCATCAAGAATTATAATCTTCATCATTCTCTTCGTATTGTTGTTATTATCGTTTTTGTTGTTGTTGATAATGATTGATGTATAATTCATTTAGAATATGAGAAATGTATGAGTAGAAATAAAGATCTGTATCGGGCTTAAACTATCCATCCATCCGTCTATCCATAAACAATCCATATCTCCATTTTCTTTATGTTATAAATCTGGTCAACAAATAATTGAATTTGAATAAGAATATTTTCACTTATACAATTAGCCATATGGCTTCTCTCCTAATAAGGCGAACACTAGTTGGCAAATATAGTTATGTTGTTTAAGTCTTTAAAAAATATTAACGAAAATTACTAGTCATCAAAGTTTCAGCCGGTTTCAATTTTTTTTAAAGAATTTAATTTCATTTCCCATCTAGCTTATACAGAATACATATACAATCTTCTTTGAAATTTATACAATTTAATAGCAAAAGAATTATTTAGCTGATTCGAACTTATTTCCTACGTTTCAATTCGAAAGGTATAAAACTGGTTAAATGTTTTAAATCTCATTATTGAAGTAACTTCAATTTCATCAAAGATTATTTGTTACAATTACTTTCAATGGTTGTTTCAAGGATTATGTAAACAAAAATAAGGTATATCAACTAAGTACTCGTAATAATATTTCTTGAATATGAGGACTCTTTAAATTTCTTCCAACCAATTGTTACAAGACTTCACAATTATATTGTATTGTATTAATTCATAATTGTGCATTCTTTACTAACAAATCATAAGACGTTTTGACAAATTATTGACAAAGTTCTTATGCACGAAATGGGCACCAATGATAGGCTGTCGGCAAAGCACAGAATAAGGAATCATTCGTTTAATCGCATGTCTCATTTTCGACTCCAACAATTAGAGAATGAGCGAAGAAGTTCAATCCGGTGGAAGTTAGTCTATTACATTAGTATATCAGAAAATGAAACGAACTTTCGAAAAGAAAGGTTGCCAATGAAGAAGGTAAATGAAATTATAATCGTAAAGAAAAAAGTTATTGGGGAAATCTTTTGTCAAAAGTTTCCTTCGACTTCGTCAACTTCTTCCTTTCTGCGAAAACTAGTCCATTGAATAAGTGTAAAGAATACAAGCGAGCTACGATCGAAACCAATAGCAGTAATTTCCAATGAAACAATAGATGAATTAGGAGTATGTCTGTTGTTCTTCTTTATTTGCTATTGAAACTTCTAATATGAAAGACAAATATAGAGTTACCAATGTTCTCAAATTTGGTGTCAAACGACCAATTAGGCAATTCAGTTCCACTATTTCATTTGTCATTTGTTGGAAGAGAATTGGAAGGGAAAGGTTCGTTTGGTTTTCTTCATCGCATGATTAAGTGAAGAAGTAGAAAGATGATTCTGCTGATATCCAACAGTGAAGAAATGAAAAAAGGGGATTGATCAGCTTCATTATTTTGACCGAAAACTGAGAACAGCTTACGAGTGACACTACTTATATGCTAATTGATTGCAAATTGAAATTACGAGTACTATTATTGCTTCCAACTTAATTTATTTATATGTATGCGAATTCTATCTCCTTTTCTTTCTTCATCGTCAACTTCTTACTTTCCTATATTGACTACCAATTGATCATGATGTGAAAATATGAGAGGGAACGGCAATTTCTAAATAATGAGATGAGAATCTCCGATTCGCCTTTAGCGAATTACCATATGTTAAGATTAGCAGAAAATCAGAAGAATTACTCCAGCCATAAAGATCTATGTTCTTATATCTGTAAATGCAAATCGTAATGTGAACTGCTCAATATCTATTAGACATCATCAAACATATATTTTTATACGTTTCTTTGTATGAATTTCTCATTTCTTTCCATTCTGATGATTATAAGTAAATAAGTAAGTAAGCAAGCTCACCCAACTAACTAGAATACGTATTGAATACTGGTAGATAAGTTGGTAAGTAAGTAGTTGTGGAGCATCAATTGATGATATGTGTACATAGAATAGAGACGTATAAATGAAATAAAATAGAGAGATATGACACAAGGGAACAAGTGATCAATATGCCAGTAAGAAACTTCTTAATTTATGAAGTAGAACGAATAAGAATTCTCTCCCTCATTCAATAGCACCCTCGTTCCACAGTCAAACAAAGTGGTAGGAGAAAGAAGCAGCCGAAAGATCTCAAGCTGCCAATTTTTTTTGATAGTACCACTGTAATGGGCGCCACACAGTAGTAAAGACATCACGACTTGAAATGACTCCGGAGGCAGCAAAGTTCGAATCAAGACTGCCTATTCTCCCTTCGAGCCACTTCAAATTTCTGAGATTATTCGATTAATTATTCATAATTATGTTTCTTCTACATCTTCTCTTTCATTTCCTCTTTGTTGGTGTGAGAAGAAAAGAAAGTGAGAAACGAATCGCTTATTCGAAGTTCTCATTCAATTGAAATATTTAACTCGTATGGGAAACAGAGATACTTATTATGATCACTTATCATAATCGTCTGTTCAATTATAGTTGTATATGTGGTACTTCTTAAATCAAACACATAACTCTAATGTTAACTGGGATTTGTTGAGCAGATATTAATGTACAAAAACTATCCTCTTCGAATGATATGCATACAAAAATACGTAATAGAATGCATTCTTCCTCCCCTCGTCTCGACATATTCATTAGAATGTTGATATCATTTCCTTCATAGTTCTCTGATTTCCTAATTACTTGTAACTTCATTCTATCCAATGGATATGCATTCTCCTCTCAATCTTCTTACTTCCATATCGGAGAGCAGTCGATTATTATATATATATATTCACCGATTATTATAAGACGATCATTTCTCATTATTTATTGATCGATCCATCGATTCAACCAAAAATGATGATGGCTTCATTAATTTATGAACCTGGCATTTTTTATCATTCTATATGTTTAATCTCATATCATGTCAATTTGTTATTTTCCACCCGAAAATATTGCACACACACTTGTTATCGAACTAGATTCGTCTCTTGTAGTAGCTTCTGTAATTGAATGCCAACCGTAGAAGAACAAAATTTGAGACAAGTCTCATTATTTCTATTCGAATAATCATTGAGACGAATGAGAGCATATGAGATGTAGCATAGGAAAAATTATGAAAACCGTAAGAAATATTTCGATACATTATTATGAGTCTCTTATTCACATGTAGCCGATCGCATATCTGTATGCAAGATCTGAGTTGTGTTTGTTTATGTATCATTCATCATAAGCGAATGATAATTTAGAGGAGAATAATGAAGAATATCAGTGATGATAACTGAATTTGAGATGCACATAATTTTCTTCGAAAACAATTCCGTATTGTCATCCTACCGAAATATGTGACATATTTATTTCAGAACGACATATCGTATTTCGTGAGCTTTCAACCCATTCTCCTGATGACATATTTATCCGCGATTAATTCATACGATAACATATACTTATATTCAATGTTCTCCATTATCAAGACATTATTCAAACCGATTCCATTTCCTTTAAACATCGATAGGAGAATTCTTAAATAATTGCTTCTTCTTCTGCGTCTTCTTCTTCGTCTTCTTCCCAACCAACAGGAAATAATCAACAAACTTTAAATTTCAATTGTTAAATAACATGTTCACCGCCCACCAGAAGACTATTTGATTTGGTCCTTATCGATTTCTATGATTTTTCCTGTTTTCAATTGACACATTCATTTGACTATATTGGAAGTTTTCTTTCATACGTCCAATTCTTCGATATAATCAATTCATATAATCAATTTCCAAAATAAATAATTACAGCAATTATAGTTCATTCAACCAATTGCATATCGATATATTCCTTTATCGAAACTATTAGGAAAATGGCACATTTCAGTTCTTATCTAAAGTTTGCATCAGACACATTAGTTGTTTTGGGTGTCAAACATGTAATTATGAAACATTTCTTTTCTCTTACTTCGAGGCTCAACGTAGAAGAACCTCGAATCAGATACGTCTATCCTTACCCTATTGTTTTCATTTTGTCAACTCATTTAATAATTTATCTACAACTATCTATCCATTCAATCATTCATTCAAGGTGTAAGTGAAACAAGTAAAATAATTGCACTATATCCACTTATTAATGAATCAATACCAAATGGAAAATTTATCCGGCAACCAGTTCTCCAACCAAATGATTTTTGTACGACATTGATTGAAGCAGTTTACTTTCCCAACTATCTATTTATTCAATCAAAAATAAGTTGAACATGTTTAATCGATAAACATTTAGAAATGTTAATTAATATAAATTTTAATAATTTTCGTAATGTTTCGTATTAATTTTAATTTAATCAGTTTTATTATATTACACCAATTTAATGTATTGGATGTATATTGTTTTATTATTAAGATGACGTTGTTCATATTCATATAGTTCTGAGTTTTCTTTCTATTCCTCTCTGAAGTAATCCTTCAAATATTCGTTCAAATCGGAAAAGTTATTTCGTATTCTAGATTTTTGATTGGCCTTTTCGCTACTTGTTACTCGTAATGTATATGGTTGAAATTTACACGATAACGACAAGCAACCTTCTCTCTTTTCTTTTTCGACGATTCCCCTTTTTTCTTTTGTTATCAGTTAGTTGATGCACGAATACGAATCTCCAATCAATTTTTTCTGAATTTCCAATTATTTTCTTCGATTTCCAATTAATAGTATCTCTGTTAACCAACATAACTAATTATAATGCTAATATATGGATTATTTGGGAATTGCTTATTCTAAGTAGATTTATTCGAAATTGATGGATAAAATATGAATGAACAATCGTTAACTTCATCTAATTCAACTACGACTACATTAGATTCTTCTTCTGTCGATTTCTCTTCAACGATGAATGTTTGGAGTAACATCTTAACTAATAATAATATTACAACATTATTACAACAATTAGTCCCAAACACAGTTAACGGTAACGAGATCATGTCGAATAAAACTATTCATAATGACGAAGAGAAAGAATTGTCGAAATCGACCAATATCTCCATTCCAACTAATTTGAACGATTCACATCATCACAACGAATTAATTAAAAATGAGAAGAAAGTGAATTTGACTGAATTTAACGATAATCTTGATAATACAAATAACAATGGTACGAATATGACTCTAATCAACAATCAGAACATGGAAAAGTTGATGGTGGAGTCGCCGTTTAATGTAATTGGTTCCCAACAGAAATGTATCGATTATTGTAGGAAATTAGAAGAAGATGAATGTTATGAGAAATTGGCCCAATTTCTCTACTTTCTCTCCATTCTTCCTCAATACAATGGATTATATCTTCAAAATTCCATTGTATTACGTTGTCGAGCGGTTATCGCTTATCATACGGGAAATTTTAAGGAATTATATTCGATTATTGAAAAAAATAAATTTCCAAATGATGTATATAAAATATCTTCAGCTAATGCGAATAGTAAACCGATGACGGTTCATGCTAAATTACAAGCAATGTGGTTAGAAGCGCATTACATTGAAGCGGAGAGGATTCGTGGTAGACCTCTTGGTCCAGTTGATAAATACCGAGTCCGAAAGAAGTTCCCTTTGCCAAATACAATTTGGGATGGCGAACAGAAGACTCATTGTTTCAAAGAACGTACCAGAACACATTTAAGAGAATGGTATCTTCAAGACCCCTATCCGAATCCTCAGAAAAAAAAAGAATTAGCAAAAGCGACTGGACTCACTTCCACACAAGTTGGTAACTGGTTCAAAAATCGACGTCAGCGGGATAGAGCAGCAGCATTAAAAAATAAGAAGCAATATGGTAATTATGGATGTAATCCGCAATTCTCTTATCCATTAGAATTGTTCGATTCGAATAAACATCGACGTCATCGGCAGATGAGTAAAGAAAACGGAACAAGAATGAAGAATAATGGAGAAATGTTTGGAGATGATATTGATGATGAAGTTGATGATGAAGATGAAGATGATGAATTGGATGACGAGAAGTTTAGTAAAATGTTAGAATCTCATTCTGTGAAAGATTATGATACAGATAATGATCAAACATCATCATCCATTGATGTCGACCAAATTTCTACTTCGACAACAAGCGATGAAGGTAAAACTCTATCAATCGATTCTAATCAGAAAATAGATAATTCAACTTCGATGACTAGTAACATTCTTAAACATTTCGCCACACAATTACTATTTCAACAACAGCAACAACAGCAACAACAGCAACAACAGCAACAACAACAGCAGCAACAACAACAACAAAATCAGTTGAAATTACAATCGAATTGCAGAAATGAGATATTTGATAATATTTTGGAAAAAATGAAATTATCGATGCCATCAGTGAACGGCACATTAAATATTCCTAATATTCAAGACTCTTCGACTTCCGACTCCTTACAAATTGGTAATTTTCTTTCGAAAATAAATCAAATTAATGGTTTACCTTCATTTTGGCCGTTGCCTACAATAATTCCATCGGAGAAGACGGATTTAAACAAATCTGAAAGCAGTTCAAACACGAACGGCATCTCATCAAATTTCTCAGCAATTCTCAAATCTATTGATAACAAATCTTCTACCAGCATCAATCAAAAACCATCAATTACAAATGAGTTTAATAAACGTAGTCATCCATCTCCCACATCTGACTCGTCTGATTCATGTGACAATAAGAACCATGAATATAACGGAAAAAGAAAACATATGAAATTATCAGAGGAACTGAATGAAAAGAAACCAATTGGAAATAACGAGAAAGTTCATTTTCATATTATATTTGTAAAATTCTAAATCTTCACTTTTAACAGGAAAAACCAAATCAGAAATCTTTCAATGAAAATGTTTCATATTTGTTATCGTTAATGTCTAAACAACCATTACCAGCAACTTCCAATGGAACAACGTCCATCATGAATAATATATCAAAAAGAAAAGATGAGAATAAAAATCAATTAAGAGATTATTCTTTACAGTCTATACTTCAATAATCTAATAACATTTATTAGCCATGAAATAATTTCGTCAATTAGTGTTCTATTCTTTCCAAACTAAACGATCCCTTCTACATATATATATAAATATGCTCTCAATTCAATTTCCAATAAAGTCAGGGTCAAATACGGAAACTTTTAACCACATCGGTAATTCGTTTTATGATTTTTCTCCTTTGCTTTCTATTTATTTTGATTTAAGTCCCATTCATTATCTTTTATTTAAATTTAAGAAATTTAATTTGTTTAACTTCAATTTAATAAAATATAAAATAATTGATTATGATTATCCCGCAGAGTGTCCCCTTAATAGATTCCGTGGGTTTCAAGTGGTATTTTCTATCCAACTCGTTTCCTACCATATTCTAAATTTCATTATACAAATAGTCTTAAAAAATGAAGTGTAGTTTATTCAATTGGTATATTATTTACAGGCTTTATTTATCGAAATTTTGCCACCTATCGATTGCCAATTAATTATTGGAAATCTTAGTTGTGAAAATAAAATTGCGAAAACACAACGAAAACTATATGTTAATTGATGACGAACAAAAACTTGTAAGGAATTTCACTACAATGTAAAAGTATGAAGCATAGTTTAAGCTTGTATCTAGATAATAGTTTTTTTTTATTTTAAAAGATTCTCTAACTAAAATCAAATGGAGTGAAACGTCAGAACGTTAGTGTAACGTGTTCCTCGACCACAGTTTATTTATTCTCAAAAATCGATAAAATTAGATCGAAATTTATCCGAGCGTTTTATTCCTTTCACCATCGGTGTAAACTATTTTCAATCGAACTGAAAATCCAGCTATTTCGTACATTCTGCACGGATTTTTATGGAATTCACGCATTTATCTCATTTTCTACACAGTTCATGAATTGTATGGATAGAGCATACAATCGGTGCTGCCGCATCTTACTCGGATATAAACGTCCTTTCAATCGAGCATTTATGTTCTGTCTAATGGACATCCCTTCTTTCCCATTGTTAATCGTTAAGAGGTATTTGTCCCTCGTTTCCGATATTCACATATCTTCTTTTCATCATCCGACATATGCAAAATGTGAACAATTCAACAGTTCTGCAAAATTTTTCTGTCAATATTATGCTTTACAATATCCCATCTCCATGGAAGATTTGGAAGCACTCGTTGACAACTTTAGTCTCGAATCATTTATTCCTATTCATCTGAGGGATCGGTTGTCTCGTGACCGTGATTTTATTTCCAGTCACAATTTTTCTTCCCCTATTATTATTATTTATTAGTTAAAATTCCCGTCGGGATAAACTTGAAAAAAGAGGAAAAAAATTACTATCATCCCCTGTGTCAATAAAAAGGCGTAATTGATCTAGGGAATCGCGCTTGATAGGTAGACTAGAGGTGGAATCGTATGTTGAGATGAAATTTTTAAAATCGGTTAGAGAAATGTTTCGTAATAACCCATAGTATCTGAAAGTGTATGTGAAAACGGAATGGGTGTCAAAAGGATGGAGACATATCAATATCTGTAAAGCGATTCAGACGAAACGAATTCATATACTTGCGGACATCAGTAGACGACAAGTTAAAGCTACCACCAACCAGCCAAGATTTCTCTACTATCTCAGAAGATTCATTATATAAATTACATAATTCTCGAATCAGGAACGGCATGTTTATATTATCGCTATAAACGTTAAACATGACCAATGATCCTATCTGAATGGAGCAAATACGATCAGGAATGATGCGAAAATTAAACGGATATAAATCCTTCTTGACCATTATGATCAGTCCCAGAGAGCATCTACCTCTTCCACTGTCACCGTTGGGAGCTACCGCAGGTGTCAGAAATATTGAATGTGAGTTGATGTTTTGAAGATATTGAGGAAGGGATAGTAACCACACTTCCTGTAGCAAAATTATATCAAAGAAAAATCAATTGGGGCGGAATGGGATTAATCCATCAGGTCAGTGGGAATTGAAATTGATAATGTTAATGTTACGAGATTCAGTCATTCCTAAGACTTACAGTTAGGTTGCTCTGATGATGAAACGAACTTTTCACTCTTTTCTATTAAATGTTCATATATATTTTTCGTCTGGAAACTTTTTGTATCGTTATTGTAGAAGAAGTTTCGTATTTCGACCCCATTTGGCCAAAATTTTTGGTCCATTAGCGTTGGTATATCTTTTTTTGATATTGCAATTATAAACTTGCATCTTGGGCTGGTTAGTAATTCACCACTGGAAGATTTGATGATCCTCGATACCTGTCGGATTTCTATATTCGGCAGTCGATATTTCCTGTCGATCTTGGAAATCATCACACGTCTATTGACGATTTTTAACAAAATTTTTTTCTTCAAAATTGGTTTACTTCATTCTTTTTTTACCAAAAACCAGCAATTTTATTGTTTATAGGAAATGGGTTAACTTCTTTCCCTTTTCAGAAAAGAGGGTTAATATGTTTCTTTTTGCTTAAAAGAGGGTCGACTACTCCTTAAAAGTGAACTCCTTTCACCAATTCGAAATTTAGATGTCGAACAATTATCTTATAGAGGAAGAAATTATTGAAATTGTTTAATTTTTTTTATTAACTTTATTTTATAGAAATAAATTGTTGTTTTGTATGGGGGGAAATTAAATTTGTTGGAATTAATTTCCACTATATCCTCCATCATCATTATATTCACGTTATTTGGAATAATATGAAATTAACTAAATTAAATGAAACGAGTATGATGATAAGCAATATTATTTTCGTAAATGTTGTCCCGCTCTAACTGATTTAACAATATTCGCATTCATCCGAAAACCACTCCCAATATTCCGTTTCTTCACCGCTTCCATAATCCTTTCCACTTCTTGTTGATATTTCTTCTTTTGCGCCATCGACGCATTTCTCGCTTGCTTCAAATTTACTTCCAACAATTTCACACGTTCCATTGCGTTTCGGAAACGTTTCTCGATAGCAGGAAGTTCATTTCTGAAATCACAATTATCTCTTACCAATCGCTTATGTACTTCGGTCAGTTGATTAACATTTGGACTGAAGGAATTCCACCTTCTTCCTCTCAACTGCTAATGACGTATTAATTTCGATATCGTCCACATTATAATTCTCTTCGTCTTTCGACCGTGAAACATTTAGTCGTTTATGTCGTTGTTGCAACAAGATTTGTTTTTTGTTTAAATTCTTCTTCAATTCGTCTCATTCGATAATCACCATGCAATTTCCTTCTCTCATTGAAATCGCCAAGTGATTTCGTCTTCTCAACAAGATCTTGTTCCATCGTCTCAATTTTCTTCTTCATCACTTCCTGACACATGTTGCCATCGATGATCTTCTCATTCAATTTGGTTATTTGAATTTCATTCTCTTG
>JALJEE010001046.1:0-68272 GCA_023231475.1 Seison nebaliae | reverse complement strand
AAGTAAATGAAAAAGATAAAGTAATTGAAAATGAAAGTTTTGGTAACAAAAATAAACAGGAACGAAAAGAAGAAATTAATGATGATGATGTGAAATGTGAGAAACAGAAAGAACTTTCAATTTTGGAAAAATCTTTAAATTCTGAGGAATATTTCCTTGAAAAATCTGAAATAATTTCTGATGATGATAATTCACAGGAAGAAAATGATGACGATAATGATATATTTGAGGAAACGATATTCGTCAATAAATTTTCTAAAATTGACCAATCTAAAACGGACTCGAATATTTCGACCATTCAAGAAGATGATGATGAAATTATATTTTCCGATGACGATGAAAATGAAAACCAGATTACTATCTCAGAAATTGAAAAGAAAAATTCATCACTTCACATGTCAGCATCGGAAGAAATAGTTTAAATTCAATTTAATTCTTCGAATCTTTTTTATCTTTTTTTCCAGTTTCAAGTCGTTTTTAATGAAGAAAATGTTATGATGAATCACAAGAAATCGAATGAAACAAATATGTGCGATTTAGAATGGACATTATCTGTGTCGAATCTAAATGATTCAGTTGAAGAAAGAAATATGACAGTAATGAAGGATGAGGATCGAACGTTGTCACTCGAAGATGATTCCATTGATGTTTTGAATGAGGCCATTAGAGAAACATTAGTCAACTCCTCCAATGGAATAAAACAGAAGGAAGAATCAGGAACAGACGAAGATGTTTTAGAGAAATCTTTCTGCGAAATAAAAGAAAATATTCCAAAACTAGATTTAGAAAATGAAAAAATTATTCCGAATCAAGAAACATTCGTTGTTGAGTCAAATTGGAATGACTCGAGAAAAACTCGATTTATCAGGAAAGTGACAATTGAAGATTCAATCAAGAAAAATTTAGGAAATGGAAAAAAACAAGAAAAAATTTCGAAAGTGAAAAAAATGGAAACGAAAATTGAGAAGAAAGTGAGGCGAGAAGAATTAATTCCTCAAATTTCACAAGATGAACAAGAGAATCAAGAAGAATCTAAAAATGCAACTCAAATGGGAAAAAAGAGAACAACGAAAAAGAGAACAAATAAAACGACAAATTTGATGACGAAAGTCAATTTGAATAAAATTACAGAAGATAAGAAACTTCTTCGGAAAGAAAGAGAAGAACGAATTAAGAGGAACAAAGAGAAAATGGAAGAAGAAAGATTGAACAATTTAAGAAGAAAAGGTCTCATCCCAGAAAAGAAAACTGACCGAAAAAAAGATAATTATCAATTTGAAAATATAGAAACTTTTTTTCTAAATCAACCACTTTCAGATTCAGAAGATAAACCAAAAGATTATATCACTTCAATCGATATAAAAAGAAAGAAAAATCATAATATCGCGTCCTGGGTAGAAAACAAAAATATTTTAGCGGCCGGTCCTCAATGTTTAGATGAAATGAAAATGTATTTTGAAGTTTATCTGTCGAATTTAATGCCGTTGCCTAATGAAGATTTACGAAAAGCGTTCATTGTCACTTATTATAAACGCCCTCCCAGACGATCAAGTTTTGTATGGGAAACTAATGAGAAGAAAAGGAATTGATCTTAAAAAATTTATTTATTTTTGTTTATTATTGTTTATTAAAAAATATTCGTTCAATTAAATTCGTATAAAACAGCTTAAATCGTGTAAAACATATAAGATCAACTGGGAGACATCCTTTTCCCCCTTGTGTTGGGTTTCAAGTAGATAGAACTAGTTTTTAATCCTTAATTTTTATGTTTTCAATCATCATAGCATTGTGAACATTTTTAGTTTGAATGACCTAAATTCTTATATAATACATTCAATTTGGAACGATCTATCAATTTATTGATTAAGATTTATTAGAGAAGATATCTGGAAAACTGGATAGTTATTATAGAAATAAATGTTTATTATTATTATTATTTATTTATTTATTTTTTATTTATTAGATAACTAAAATAGATAACTCCTTAGAGGAGTTATTTGAAATTAGATTCCTGCCCGTCGCAATACAATGTTTGAGTGCTTCGGGGACATGATAAGAAATATCGAAATTAGAGGTCAACGATAAAGCATCTTCAAGTGAAGGAGGATAGTTTATCGAGTAATAACGGGAAAAAAATTGGAGAGGCGACGAGAAGCCCTCACATTGTGTAAAAGTTGGAACTGAAAGAGTTGAACTGCGAACAGAATCAACTACTCTCAAATACCTCTGCGCCAGAAGTAACGGCAAAGGAGTGAGTTCGCAGATCATGAACATAAATGCTCTATTGAAAGGCATATGACATCCGAGCATCATTCAAACTGTTCTATTATAGGTACGATCAAGACATCGTAATGACTTTCCTTGAGAATTGTGAGAAAATATCCTCCAAAATATGTGAGAAGAATTGAGATTGATGGTTGAATGAAGTCGATGTTCGTTCTGGCTCGGCTTCTATCTTTACAACTAACTCTTAGATTTATTGGACTGAACAATTCTCCAACAATATTATACGTCAGAGTATTTGATCAATAGCTTAGAAGAATATAATATATTAATAATGGGCAAATATGGGAAAGGAGTTTATGGTGGATTGAGTTCAATATTAAAAGATAAATGTAGAAAACTTGCCTTTCAACAAGTTGTCCCGCAAGTCGTAGATCGGGAAAATGAATCTCAAATCGTTGGAGACGGAAAAGAGGATGAGACGATGAAGATGTTGGAAGAAAATCAGAAACCGATGAAAAAAGAAAATGTGAATGTTATGGAGGAAGATTGTGTTCCTGAGGGAAAATGGGAAATGATTAGTGAAGTGAAGAAAGAATTTGAATTTAGTGAAAGATATGGAAATAATTTGAAAAATAATTTCCTAAAATCTGCTATTTGGTTAAATTCTCTTAGTGATTTCCATTAAACATTTTGGTTAATAGGTCACCTGACGGTCTATGTCTTCTAGTGAATAGTCAAGACAATTGTTTGAGAATGTTCAATTTCAATACGAATAATTGGACAGAATTGAAGAGGAATTCTAATAGTTCACTTCCTTTATTGGATATAATCTTCCGATATTATCCTTTCGGTCCAGTAAGAGATATGAAGTGGTATCCGAAAATGGATTCAAATAATCCATCCACTTGTTTGTTGGTTTTTGGAATAATTCTCATTAAATTAATTAATCATCCAAATATAGTTTCGTTGTAACTACTCCTGATAAACCAGTTTATGTATATGATGCTTATTCCACTCAAATCAAATGTAATCTTATTTCAAATAATCATCTCGTTCAATTTATTCATTCAATTAAATATCATCGATAATTTTCAGAATGAAATTCGTTCCACTTATACTATGTCATTTAATCATGATAATCTTTTATGTTGTGGTCATGATAAATGTTTGTCAATTTTCGATCTACACCAACCACAATATCCAATCGAAGAGAAAAATTTAAAAAGTTTCTAAATTATTTTCATCAATTTTTTACAATCTTATCAAAATTGTTCAAATATAACAAATTTTTAAAAGTCTTCTAAAATATTTTCATTCGTTTCTCCAGAAATTATGAGCGGTACCGTTTCTTCAATTGATTTCGATCCGTCGTCGTATAATCGTTTTGCGGTAACAACTTTCAATGGAAAAAGTTGTGTTGTATTATTTTATGAGTGTATAAATTAATCATTTATTTAGTCGGATTGTTTAGTGTTCGTGATGAAACATCATTTCTTGATGAATTGGTTGAAGATGTTTTCGTCAATTCAAGAGAATCCCCAACAACTGTTAAATTCGATTTGATGGATTCGAATCGTTTATATATTGGATATCGAAAGAAAGATTATATTAAAGTTTATGATATACGATATTTCCAGAAAGAAATACAACAATTGGAAAGGAAATGTAATGGAAATCAACGACTGAATTTTGATGTGACTGATAACCGATTATTTAGTGGAGATAATGAAGGAAATTTGAATATTTTTGATGTTAATTCATTCGATTCTTATAAACAATCAATTCATCCAAACACTGTTACCTCAATTGCTGTTCATCCATTTGAGAAGAAATTAATAGCATCAACAAACGGAAAAAGATATTTTGGAAATGAAAATGAATCGATTTCCAATACGCTCAAATTATGGAAAGAATCTCATTAAAAATATTCTCTCAATTTAATAAAACTTTTATGATTTATTAAAAGAATTGTCTTCTCCTTCTTCTTATAACAATACCATTGGCAGCTGCTTCACCTCTGCAATTGAACGGCAGCAGATGATGTGAATTGTCTAATTTCAATTGTTATACGAGAAGAATAAAAAGTAAAAGAAGATGATGTGGAATCATGGAATCAACTTTTTTCCTCATGGAAAACATCAGTTTTATTCATTTTTTCGATAAAATTTATGAGGATGAAACTTTATTTCATCTTTTTCAATTTTTTTCTCTTCTCTTTTTTTTCATCAATTATCGTTAACGCGTCAAAATTTAATAATTCCACTGAAATTGAACAAGTATCAAAATCGAATAAAAGAAATGATTTAACAGAACCATCAATCGAATCGATGGAAAGGCTGATGCATGTTGGATTGATTAAAGGTAATCGAAAACATCTGAAAAAGACTAAAATTAATAATGAATCAGCCGATGAAATTTTGGAGAATGTACTTCATAATAATCAGAAGAATAATCATATTCATTCGTCTGACAATTATAGGAAGTCAAATGATTCATTGGAACTTGTGAATGATATTGGTCCAAATTTAAATGACTTGGAAAATCAAATGCATGGGGGTCATGCCGGTGTTCATGTTCACGATTATCAAGAATATGAGAAAGGAAAAGTGGCTGATTGGGATGATTATAAAAGATGGTTGAAAGATCATTCAGAAACACCTGAACGGTTTCATTTTAAATCTAAATATTCTTCAAATCTCTCTCAGATTAGGAATAATAGCAAGATTTCGTTCTCTTGCTAAACAAGTGAAAGAGTATTCGAATTGGCTGAACACTGATGGAAGAACTCAAACCATTCCATTAGATGAAAAAGAGAATGACGAAGAAACAGAATCAGATAAATTACAAGAGAAGATTATGCAGGCATTACACAAATTGGAAGAGGAAGAACGAACTGAATTATAGAAATAAAAATGTTTATGTCATCCATTATATAGAAATTGAAGAAGCATATGGGAAGATTTAAGAACAATATGTAGAAACTTCGATACCGATGTTAAATTCCGTTATTGAAAAATAATGGAATCTGTCTAAATATTTCCTACGAAACCATTTTGCTTTGTTGTACAAGAAAGAAACGATTATTTAATTTGAATGTAAATTTATAAATAAATTATTAATAAATAGACGAAATAAATATCATTCCATTTTCTAGTCATTTGTTGTATTCTTCTTTATTCTGTCCAATAAATGAGTAGCATGAGATGTGAATCCTTCTTCATTGATAGATGCTAAAAATGGAATTAAGAAAAAATAATTTTAAAAAAATGTTCTAACGACACATTTTATTAGGAATCGCTCGATTCAGAAATTTCGGTGATACATTTTCTGAAGTGGATTGATCACCAAAAAAAGTCGTAGTTCTAGTTGACATTCGAGTCAGGAAGATTTGATCAGTTGAATTATCGTTCAAATTTCCATTACTTTCCAATTGATATTTCGCTTGTTTTTCAGCTGCTTTGGATGCGATTAAATTTCGGAAATTACCATCCATTCGTGGATCGAAAACTGTTCCATTCGATTTGATTGCTTGAACCGTTGATTGATTTCCATATTCCTTATTTTGAATATCATTCGAATTATTATTGTTATTGTTATTGTTTGATGGATTATCATATGTGAGATTATCATCCACTATTGATAATGAACTTGCACTTTCACTTGTGAGATGTTGTTCACTTACAGAACAGAATGCTTCATGTTTCACTTCTTTCGGACAATTATTCATTCCATCAAGTGCTAAATCGATGAGATGTTTTCGCTTCTCAATCTTCTTACGAAGTTCATCTGAAATGCAATTTAGATCTTTCCGTTGATTTGTTTTTTCGATTTCATTATATCCTTTCATGATATTTATACCTTCCCCAATTCTTGATCGCCTTTCTTTCAATGCCGTTTTCAATTCACATGACAGATCAGTTGACGACAATGTATCTAATCCATTTAATCGATCAGATTTCCTCTCAGCTAATCGCAATTCTGTTCTCCATACATTTTTCGGGGTTAAACTATTAACGAAATCCTCAGTAATTTCAGGCGGTTTTGGCGGAAAAGAAAGTGGTTGAACTGTTGATACTTCCGGTGGTATTTTGGGTGCACTTTTCTTAGGTTTGTCGCCCACAAACGACGAGACATTATTAGATGCTTTCGAAGGATTTTCTTTTTCTGAATGATCTGAAGTCGTATCAATTGATGATCGATGACTAGAACGATCGAAAGTATGATGTGAACGAGAATAAACGACGGAGCCTAAAGGACGTAAATTTGCTTTGTGTTTCATCCATTCCGGTTCCTTTTCCTCACCAACTGACTGTTTTCGACTATCGACTTTATCGTTATTAGATAATGTTATAGAATGAGATGATTCCATCGATTGTTTGCGAATATAACGGAAATTCTCCGGTTTAGTTTTCCGTCGTTGAAGAGAATTTTTTCTAAGTGGTGGTGGTGGAGGTTGCGACGATATTAATTGAACATCATTATTCAACATTTTATTCTTATCGTTATTACAGTGTTGATGTTGTTGTTGTTGTTGTTGTTGCTGTAGTTTTTGACATGAAATTAATTGCTTTTGTTGTTTTCCTAAAGTAGTTTGTTCGTGGAAAGCAGAACTATCTTGACTACTTCCACTTGTACTACTACTGCTACATGTTTGGTTGTTTGACATACTTCCACTACTATGTCCACTACTAGAAGTGGAAGAACCAGGTGATAATGATGTACATTGAGCATTTTTTCTTAATAATGAATTCTCGTTTGATGATTCGACAGTCGATTCAAATTCGGCAATTGTCGCATCAAGTTTAGCTGAACAAAATATATATTATTATTAAAAAGTATAAGAAAAATTTTTGTTTTTAAATAGAACTAACCGAGGGCGTTCATATCATCCGTGTTGTATATATTAGATTTGGAAGATTTACCTAAAAAAAATAGTAAAAGAGAGAAGCCAATGAAAAAAAGCGTCTTCGTTTGTATCCTCAACGTTTAATGCGATTAAGAAAAATGGAATGGATATGAAGAAAGAAAAGAAGAATTTAGATATAATGAGAATATACGTAGTAGATTTCTTCCAACAAAAAAAGAAGAAAGTAAATCCATCTCTACGATAATCAATTAGGATTCAATGTCAATACGAACCGTCTTTTTTGATGTTGGGAATATTGACTGATGTCAATCCATAAGTCTTATAATGATTCGGGATTGTGTCGTATGTCATCGATTCATTATCCATCGTTGACATAACGGTCATCGAGAGAACATTCGACCCATTTTGAATCAATTTCACACAAGTATCATGAGTAGCCTCTCTCACATCAACACCATTAATACTGAGGACATAATCACCCGCATACAAATTATTCAAATCAGCTACTGAATTCGTCGTAACATGTTCTAAAAATTGCGCACTTGGTCGATTAGTTTCCATATTAACTCCGTTAAGTGTACGCGGTCCTCTTAACACAAAACCATAACCGTTATCACTTTTCTCCAATTGAACAGTTCGAACTAATTTCTTACATTTTCTTTTGTTTTCCGAATAATCATTTGTTGATTGACCACCATAAGCATTAGCTGACGAATGACTTAATGATGAATAAGTTCGTTCTCGTTCGGAATTCCTCAAAATTTTCTTTCGATGATATTTCGAATCGAAAACCAATTTTTCTTCATTCATTGAAATCGATTGTTTATTTTGAACGGAGAGACTTCGGTCGTTGAGAAAAGTTGATGAGAAATATATACTTCTTCTTTTGCTGTTGAGTACCGGTAAACCACAGAACGGTTCTATGTAATACATTACAATTAACGATTTGTGAGATAATTCTCTAAAATATGTTTTTCATGAAATTATTCTCGTCGATAGACACAATTCAGTTCTTTCCTATTCTTTCCTTTTCTATCACATCAACAAAAAAATTGATTTATTCCTTCTTCTTCACCTTCTCTTGCGTAGTTCAAATGGAAATCACATAATTTATTGATCGTTCGATCAATCGAACATCACCTCGTCACATTTTCCAATGTACATCTGATCCTCTCGTTACATGACAAATAAGTTATGGGGAAGACGCGAAGACGGAACATTTCTACATTCATGATCGAATGCCACGAAAAAAAAACAATAAATTTTTAACCTTCTCTGTCACTCACCAACATAATAATAGTCATTAACATCGATAAGATGAGAATCATGAGAAATTCCGGAAGTTTTTCGTCTTGTGAAAATTTCAATTATATTTCCCTCGTAAAAAACCATAAATATAATTCGTTTTTCTTCGGAACACATATCATCTTTCGTCGCTAATATTATTGTTTAAAAACGTATTTGACGATCCTCCAATGACATTTTCATAACGATAAAATTTTATTACTTCCAAAAACTGTCTTTCAAATTATTCAATTCTGAAATTTTTACTTTAAACATTTTCAAAATTTTCATGATACATACTATATCTTATTATTATCTAACTAGATATTTCCTCTACAAATTAATCTAGGGAATATAATCTATTTATAGATGTTGTCGAAATCGAATGGACAAAAAAGACATCGAAAAAAAAAACTAGTAAAAATGTTTACCAAAAGAGAATGACGATAAATAAATAAAAAAGGAATCATCGATCCGCTTTAATGGGGATTGAGGAAATGTCAATGAATCTGATCTATGTTCAATTGTATCTAATTCATCTCAGATTTCCATTTCATCTCATTATCTTCTAAAAAAGTAAAAATGGAGTTTTCTTTAAAAAAGGAAAAAATTATTTGGTGTCTCATTGCTTTTTCATGTTGGTCTCCCCAATTTTTTTTTACATTTAAGTAAACAAGAAACCTTTTACTCTCTTTTTTTGCTTAGGAATCATTTAGAAATTTCAAATTTTTATGTATAAATAAAAGAAA
Source organism: Seison nebaliae (assembly GCA_023231475.1). NCBI lineage: Eukaryota > Metazoa > Rotifera > Pararotatoria > Seisonacea > Seisonidae > Seison > Seison nebaliae. The sequence goes on along the minus strand of JALJEE010001046.1, from coordinate 59,146 downwards.
CGATTAGAAAGATAAATCTGAAATTTCCTCTGCCTTTCCTGAAACTACTACACCACTCTAAAATTCTTCGATTTCTTCCTTCACTTAAATATGATTTATGTCGTTCACTGTTTGTATCACTAACAGTTTCACGCGAATAGTTCCTTAATACTTCCACTCGTCACAAGCGACAAAGGAGTGATAATTCTCGGAATTTAACTAGGAGGTAGTCATAATCATGAATTTAACCTGCATTTTTCTTCTTGAAATTCTTGAACATTTTCACGAAAGATGTTAGTTTTTCCTTTTCCGCAATTTGTTTGGGTGTTAGATTCATATCATTCGTTATTGTGCAATCAGCACCCCGAAACAATAACATTCGCACACATGCTTCCTACACGAACAAAATATTAATCAAATAAACTGATGTGGATAAGAAGTAGGAAACATGTCGATGTAATACGGCCACATGTAAAGGAGTATTACCAATTTGATTCTGTTGATCTAGAATAGCCCCATAAAATATTAATTGTTCAAGTTTCTCAGCCGAATTGGCTATAACCGCCTCATGCACAATAGAATTTCCACTAGGATCTCTCAAATCATTCACGATGGCGTGATCATGCAGCAGAAGACGAATGATTGGTAAACAAACAACTGATGACATTGAATACCAGAGTGGTGTCAAATCATTCGTATCATATACATTGGGTGATGCACCTAACGATAAAAGTATTTTAACAGCAGCCAAATTATTCCGTTGGACAGCCACATGCAATGGTGTTAATGAAGTCATTGTTCGATAATCTAAATGAGCACCATGTTCAACTAACATCAATACGATTTGTTTGAATGCTTCCACTCTATTATTAACACGTTGCGTATAATTCGTATTATTTCGACGAAGTGTCGTATTTAATGCTGAATTGACTCGACTAAATTTCTTTTCATTTTGTCCTTTTGGTGGTAGGCTGGAGAAACTGCTAAAATTACTTGAAAGTTGACTGATATTCGACGAATAATCCGATGTGGAACTATTGTTGATCTTATGAATTTCGTTCGTATTTTGTGAATGAATTTCAATTTGATTATTCGATTCTGACCATTGATGAATGGCGAGTGTTAGAGGCGTATCTTTAGTGTCAACTGAATGAAAATTAGGATCGAGTCCTTTATTCAATAATTTTAATACTTTATTCACATTTTGACTTTTGATATTGTGAAGAAATTTACACAAGTTCTTTTCCGTGTGAAGACTCTTTATTTTCGTTTCGTTGATGTTTAAAATTTTATATATTCTTCTTTTATATTTGAATTCGAGTATGACAAATGGACTTTCATTTGATTGTAATGGATAATTATTCAGTAGTCTCGCTTCGTCCAAAAACTTCCCCGCACGTCCATTTGATGGTGGGAGATAGAGACCCATATTATATGGATCGGAAACATTTGGCGGACAGGATTCGATGACATCTTTCTTTATTGTCCAAATTAGACGATCAGATGGAAACTTGAACATTTTCTTCCATGTCGTCGTGACAACACATAGGTTGATATGATTGTCCTCATCTTCATCACTCTCTTCCAAATTAGATCGATGATCATTCAACGTCATTATTTTTGTACAATATTTCTCCCAATAAATTAATGTTTCTCTTCAAACTCTTTAACTGTGATTTCACGATATCTAAATTAATTTTTTGAAGAATTAACATCAAAAATTTTCTTTCCAAAAATTCTCTATTTCTCTACATTTTGCTTAAGATGCCCAAATGTTTACGATATTTCTTTTTGTAATTTTTCTAATTTGTCCAACTAAAATTTTCACACAGATCTGTGAAATCAGAATTGTTATTTTTGAGAAATCAAACAATTGAATAGAAGGAAAATAATAATTCTGGTGCAATAATAAAACGGAAATTAGTTTAATTAATGACATTCTCATAAAAATTCCATTTGGTCAAATGTTGTTTGTAGGAAAAATAAGGAATTTCCTTAAATAATTCTTTTAATATCTGATAAGGAATGACGAGAATGATCATAAAGAAATTAAGTCATGGTATTACATCTGTTGTTATTCGCACGAGCAATTGTGTGCATCAAAATTTTAAAAGTATTCTCAGTATAATTTTGTGAATTGGAAAAAGAGAAAGATAATGTTACATTGATGATGGTGAAGTGGAAAGATGATTGAATGAAGCAATCCCAATAAATAATATAGATTCATGTTGATAGAAGAAAATGAATGAATGAGAGATCAATCCACTCCTCTCACTTTTAACGAGAAGGAAATGATGGAACATTAAAATTGTTTCGCATGACGAACGAGTTCTTATTTATCAAACTGACCTTCCTTCAACTGAAGTAAATGTTATTACATACTGTCGAGAATTTATGTTAAATTCTTTCCTTTTCTATGCAATAAAAGAGAAATTTTTTCGGAAAGATGATTTTTTGAACTATCATCACTTCAGTGGACAACGTCATCAGGTTACTTTGGTTTATTGGGAAATAACATACAAATGTTTCTTGGATATAAATGAGAGGAAGAAGGAACATGCTCAGAATGGCGAAGACTGAGAGAAATAATTATAATAAACGACGGAATGAATGAGAAGAATTTCATTAAATTACTTCCAAATATCAGGATGTCATTTCAATTTTAGTTGATGATCGTCATTCAACTGCAATGAAATGTGTCAACTTTTTACTGTTTCTTCTCTAACCAACTTTTCGAATAGTGTTCCCAAATGATCTCTCTGTGTCGAACGAACTAGTGTCGGGTTGGAGAACAAGTATTTGTATATGGCTTTTCCCCCAAAAAAAAGAGAATTTCTCGATCAACAAGGGATAAGAAGGTGGGAGAATTTTCTAATTCAAGGTCACTTGGTTGCCATGCCAACCAAAAAATTCAATTGCGCTCTATATCATTAAGGAATTTACAATATTTCTGAATTCTTTTTCAAAAACAATTTTCCTATTCGTTTTATTTGAAGTATATGAACATAACACAAAAAGGAACATATACATGTAACAGTTGAAATGAGCATTATTATGCAGGTATAACGAATAGGCTTAGCTCGACAACCAAGAAACTTCTATTAACATAACTTCCATCTGATTAAACTATTTATGTCGTAAGTTTATCAATCTAATAATATCAGATGATGATTATTTACTGACATAGCAGAAGTTGTATCAGACAATTCCTCTGTTAAAATGAAAAAAACTCAAATGATTTTTAGTGAAAATTAAACCGGATTTGATAATAAACAAAAACCGCTTTGTTCGTAAATATTAATCTAGAACGATTGTTTCCATAAAAAAAGAAACATTGGACAAAATCTTATTACAAAATGCAATTCCACCATACACAATATAAGTTCTTACTTTTTTCCCCGTAACATAAAATGTTAATCGGAGACATATTGTTCAAGTCCATTTATTTACTTTCGTCACTAACATAAAATGTGCTTTTCTCAATAAATCTACTTATTAGACGACCAAACTCAGACTAAGAATTACCTCTTAACTATACACAATGAAAAAAAAACGAATTGGCGACAATAATTGAAACTCGTAAAATATTTTTGGGACAAACGATAAGTCATTCAATTCGATAAAATAATATTCCAAATGACCAATCTAGAAATGATTGAAACGGAAATTAATATTGATGAATTGTCTTTCAATTGTGTAGCAAATAAGTTTTTATCATTCGGAGAATTTGTTTTGTCGTTGGAAAAGAATTGATGTAGAAATACAAGAAAATCAAAAGAAGAAATAAGTTTACCGATTGCCTTAGAAATAAATTGAATAATTTTTTCTACCAAAAACCTTATTTACACAAAACTTATTGCTCCTTAATACACTATCAAACAGACTTGGGAAACATGGGAAGAATGATAAGAAGATGAAGTTAAATTTAATTCAATTCAATTCTTAATTACACATAATGTTGCGATAGCGACATTCGATGTATAGCCCGACGAAAGTTTTCTAAGTTTTCTCTTAAAAGATTCCAATTGAGGAAGAGGAATCACTTCTTCGTTTTTATAACAATTCAACTTCAATATGAATGAGAAATTGGTGATTTCTTTTATTATTTTTATTATAGAAATGAATGAATCAGAGATGAGTAAAGAACGGAAACTTTTCATGAGTAAGAAAATATATATGTTTGATAACGAGACATCTGTCCATAAAATTATATTACATAATAAACACTTATTTTAAACTCATCAACAAATTGACTGGAGAAGTTTTTAAAAAGCAAAAAAAAGAAAGAAGAAAAGGTAGACGGATGGTGAATTAAAGAAGCCGTTCAAATAAATTCATCTCACCACCATATTCTTCTTCCGCTTTTAGAGAGGATTTTCATAATTACATCCTTTTCCTTTCTTCTCCATTTTGGGAATTTCCTTTCATAATGTTCAAGTTGTTTGTCACCAGATGGTAAAAGAAGAAGAAGAGACGGAATAAAATAGGTAAATGATTCATTGTTTGCTTTCTTTCATACTTTTGATGAATGAATTATAGTGAAACTGGACCGCAATCTGTGCAGAAGAGGACTCAAATTTCAATTTGTAATTATTCTAACTGGAAATCGGTTTAGGGGAAACGATTGTGTCTAAAAATTAGCTAAATAAATATTATGGAAAAATTAGAACAATTTCACCAAACGAAGTACTTTTCGTTCATTGATTATATAACATGACGTATGAAAGACAAATTTCACATCAGACTGATGAGAATATGAAAGGGAGTATACAGATCCGACTGATAATTATCATATTAATGGTGACCGGCGGTCATTTAGAAATTGATCATAATTCGACAATATTGTTTAATAATCTGAATTTAAAGGAAATATTTGCATTGTATTAACATATTCGACATGTAAAGGAGAACGTTATTTGAGATGATGACATGATAGTGGAACACAAAGAGAATGTATGATTATGTACATAAAAATGTTCGACATAAGATGAGTTTGTTCTTCCAACTTACCCAAAAAGACTTTCGTGTTACAACTCTAACTTTTATTTTTTATGTTACATGCGGTTCAGATCGAATCTACATACAAAACTTACTAGTCTTCTAGTTAACAAAAAAAATGTTTTGTGAGAATGTCTTAAAAATTTCTTATAATCTAGCTTTCGTTACAAGATGTTTTTGGGTACGATGCGATATATATTGAACTCAATTCTTTTTCAACTAATCACCTTATCAGTTGCACATATTAAAAAATTTATGAACTTCAATTTAAATTAAAATGGTTTTGTATAACCACTTTGACATAGAGGTGACTAATTAAAATGTTTTCAAACTTGAGTTTGAAAGATTTCTACTAACAAGTTGTAAGTGTTTCCCAAGTAATGATAATTAAAAATAAATAGTTCTTAAAGTAACTTAAAGCGAAAAACGAAAACGTTATTGAATTATTTGACAGCAACAAATAAAAGGCAATTCTTCCTAGTTCTTCCTCCTACTCCTCTTCATAATTAAGTGATTCATTCTGTGAATCCTTAAATTTGAAGGTTCCTTAATATATTTCATTCACATTTTTACAATTATTTCGAATTAAAAGAATTGTTAAGAGTAAAAGAAATTACGGAGTGAACTGTTAGTTGTTGAATGAGAGGAATTGTGGTTTGAGGGAACCGAAAGAAGAAATTTCCTTCTTGAATGACATTATATAAGTTGATGTCATAAATGTAGTGGAACTATTCTTTAACCATACGCTAGAATGTACCTAAAAGACAGCTGTACACATAATTAACGAGAAGAAAACGATTGTACAATCATCATCATCATCATCATCAACAACAACAACATAACATTGAATCCAACAACTAACCTTAACATATGACTGTCTAATTCATCCATATGTGCGCCATCGTCTATGAAAGTGTGCTTCATTGTGTCGATTAAAATAAACAACCGGGAAATAAAGAGGGGGAAAGATAATGGAAAACACGATAAATGGAGAGGGAAATATTACATATATTTTTTTTATATGTATTTTCTCGCATTCTTAACGCCAAATGAAATTAAACGGAATAGCATCTTAATGATTCCTAATATGTTCTTTCTTCTTTTCTTCATATCAATCTTATGAAGAATGATGGCGATGATAATGATAAACAAAAATTAGACGTCGATTCTTTTTTGTCGAAAAAAAAAACGGAGAACACATAACGCAAAATTGTCATATAGACGTACAATACTCTTACGTTGATGATGAACATGAAGTTAAAGTTGGCGAGAATAACAAAGAAATTTTCTTCCGTATTTTCTTTCAAATTCAACGACGATCGTTACTGTCGTAAACGCGATAATATAATTTAGAAATATACCATCAACTTAGAATTATTCTGATAATTCGAGACAATTCAGGTCAGTTCCACAATTTTGTTTGTTATTCGACGAAAGTTTTTACTAAACGAACAATTGTTGCTTTTGTCAAATTTGACAACATGTTTCCTGTCTGGTAAATGATGATAGAGGTGAGCGTAAGGAAGATTGTTCTGTTATTTTTTCTTCTTCCTGAAGTTACACCGTCAATTAAGAGTGCAAATGAAAATAAGAAAAAATAGAAAAATTCCAAGAAATTTCATTTGTCACAGTTGGAATTTAAGCAATTTATGATTACATTCCTGTCAATGGCACCTTTCTGTAATTAACATGAAATTTTCTTATCTTAATTTCGATGAATCATTTCCGTAAAAATATTTGATTATCACAAAAACGAAAAGAAGAGTATCCCAGAGAGATGATCTGTTAACTAACTGAAATGAAAAGTTTAAAACAAAAAAACAAAGACAAATCTTAAAATGATTCTAATAAATTATCTGGAAATTTGAATAAAAAAAATATTTTAAATCATTAAAAATAATCATTTCATTTAGAATAATAAAATCAGTAGAATTAATGTGTAATCTCTGACGGTTTTCAATTCTTTTTCTGATGAGAAACATAAAATTTTAGATGATTTAATCGATTTCTACTAAAGGAAATTTTTACCAGGCAAACTGACGAGACTGTTTACTTCCTTCATTAAATTTCTTCGAGAAAAACAGGAAGTAACAATCTTGTGTGCAATCATTGTAATAATAGCAATCAATATCAATATTTCTCTTATCGAATTATTATTGTTGTTGGAATGATTGTAATTATTCAATGTGTCTCACCAGCAAAAGAGTCATTTAGTTGACTGACTGACTGAATGAATGAATGAAGAAAGGAAGGAAGGAAAGAAATGTTTCGGGAAGAAGTTGGGAAGTTAATGTAACATTTGATTGAGGTGAGTTGAGGGTACAGGTGGGAAGGTAATGAAGTATAAGAATTTGAAGAAACATATTTCCAAGAATATTCTGCAAGAATTAATCAACCTAAACAATATCAGATGACAACTTTGAAAGAATTACATTAATTCGCACATCACGATTTGATTGTGTGATAATTTCTTTCCCTTTCAATCAGTTCCATTTTTTTTTGGTGGGAAGAAAGAAGTTTTGTTGTCTTTTTTCTTTCCTTTTTCTCTCTAATGAAAATAGGTCAACACTCTGATAATGTTCCGTATCAATTGATATATCTCCATATAACCGCAACGAAATATATCCACCAAATATTGTTTGGAATGAAAGTGGTCTGTCTGAAAGATTGCTGGAAAATCTATTTCTTCATTTCGATCAATTTACTCGTCAATGATTACTTCTCCAACAGACGGATAGACTAGAGGAAAAGTGAATTATTTGATTGATGAAGAGAGCAATTGGAATGGAAACTTTCGATTAATTGAAAGAACATGATAATGTAATCAGAAGATAAAAGACTTCGATTCTTTGGAATGAATAGAAAAACAAAATAAGAAAACAATGAAATTCAGTGGAAATATATTTGGTCAAGATAGTCATCTGTTGAACAATTCATAACTTCGATCAACTGGAATACTAATCAGAAGAATGGAAGTCGCGAACAGATGAAAGTCCAATATGGTCATTGTTATGATTGTTCATTTATCTCCTGAATATCAATTATATCTATGACTATTTCGATTCACTATTCTCTATTGGATGAATGGCGATGGAGTTTAGGGAGGAGAAGCGATCAAATTGACCTGAAAACTCTGAGAAAACTCTTTCTAATCATGTCTCTTCATTTCTTCAACGAAAGTACTAAATGGATCATTAAATCGATTAGATCGATAATGAACTCTATTGAACTATCCAAAATATAAATTTGTCAATTTCATTTAGTTCTTACAAGTTAAATATTTAACCAAATCATCAAATAACAATCTGTAGATATTTATGTTCAAATTACTCCGAATTTCTTCGGTTTCACGATAATCTATTCTATATATTTAGATCGCAATTCTCTTCTACTTTTCACATATATTAAATAACAATAATAATGATAAACATTGAAAAATTTTTCAGTAGACTAACTTAAATTACGGTAAATGTATCGAAATCATCATTATTCCTCAATTATTCATAAGATTAGAGAGTTAATTTGATGGTAATGTCTCCTTCAAAATTATTTTCATATTAATTATTCTTTTGCACAAACAATCTTTCATCTAACATTCTTGAATTATTACTTAATCGTCTTTCGAAATGTCTAATTTTTCATTAAATATCAATAGGATTTCTTATATATTTCATATTCTTTAAGTTGCTATAGAGTCTATAGTATAGACTCTATACTATATCGATATTGTGGTAGAGTGGATAAAATTTATAATGTGTGTGATATAATGTATGTCAATACATATTCCTAATATCACAATTATGTTTCTAAATTACATTTGTATAATAATAACGATTACTTATGAATAAAATTAAAATTTATAAATATACATAAAATTTTATATCTTCTGCCAAAACAATTCTTTCATAATAATTGTTAAATTGAGAAAATTCATCGTTTCTTACGCGAATGAACTGATACTGGTTTGAGTTTCGAATTAATATATTCGTCAATAATTTGGTTTTGCGTATCTATTTGGGCGGGAGCGTATCGATGAAATTCCATAGTAAATTCTCCTTTACCTTGAGTGGCTGAACGCAACTCAGTTGCATAACCAAACATTTTGTTCAATGGTACTTCAGCGAATACTGTCGACCATTCGATGCTACCGTCTGTCGATTGAATGATTCCACTTCTTTTATTCAATTGTCCAAGAACGGCACCTTTGAATTCGCTGGGAGCATTTACTTCAACTAACATAATCGGTTCAAGTATTTGCCATTGTCCTTCATCGAACGCTTGTTTCATTGCGCCCTTACTAGCTAGATAGAAAGAGTAATCACTTGAATCAACAGCATGACTTACACCATCTTGTAATCGCATCCGTATTCCAGATACGATCGCTCCACTTAATGGACCTTCAATTAAACTGTCATTGAAACCACGACGAATACCAGGAATATATTGCGTTGGAATATTTGTTCCAATCGTCTCACTTCGGAATTCACATAAAGTATATTTATCTGAACCAAGTGGCTAGAAATTATCAACAATAAATTCACCAATTAAAAGCAGATATGTCTAACATCAATAATTCCAATCACTCGACCAAATTGACCTTGACCTCCTGATTGTCTTTTATGCTGATAATCGAACCTTCAAATATTTCAATAATTTCCATTCAACACAATTAATACGACTATTAGTAAAGGTTCGATTAATAACTGGAAAGGTTCGATTAAAGTTTCTCGAAAAGCTACTTTCGGTTTGCCCAATACACATTTCGCTCCATATTCCCTTTCGAGACGTTGAGCATAAATCTCCAAATGTAATTCACCCATGCCCGATGCCAAAGTTTCTTTCGATTCATTATCGTAAGCTATTCGAAATGTGGGATCTTCTTTTGTGAATCTGAAAATATTAATAAAATTAATAATGAAAATTAAATTATAGTGAAAATATTACAGAGAAATAATAAGAAATGAAAACGGACAAAATTAATATTAAAAGAAATAATTCAACAATTAAATTTAACCTTGCCAATCCTTTCGAAAAATTTTCTAAATTATTTTTATCAACAGGTCGAATAGACATTGAGAGAACGGCATCAGGAATATGTATCGATTCCTAAAATATTTCAAATTTCAATTGAAAACAAACTCTACACCATAACATTAACCATACTTAATTTAAGGTTCTTATTTGTAACAAATGTGTCTCCACTCGCACAATCTACACCAAAAAATGCGACAATGTCACCAGATGATACAGAATTTGTATCCTGAAAATAATTGATAAGAAACGGAGAGAAAAATAGATAAACTTCCATTTGATTCGAATGCATTCGTACCATGCGTGGAATTTTGATTCTTCTTCCCGTTCTTGTATTATAAATATATTGGCCTTTGTCGACAGTTCCTTGATAAATGCGCAAGTATGTCAATTGTCCAAAACGACCTGCCTTATTATTAATCAATTATTAAATGAAATAGTTTTAAAAAGAAAAATAACTTCTAGTTTGAATGCCAATCCAACAAATTCATCATTTGAATTCCGAAAGTTATTTAATTTAATTTTCTTTTCCTCTTCATCTTCATTTCTTTTCAAAATGATTTGAAGTTAAATAATCATAAAATAATATAATAAAATAACTTTGTTGTTTCTATTGCAAAGTTATTGACTTGGGAAGGATTTGGCAAATATTCCACCACACCATCCAACAAACTCTGAACACCCGTATTCTTGAGAGCGGAACCAACGAAAACTGGAGTAAATTTTCTCTTTAAACATTGACGTCGAACAGCTTTCTAATTTCCAATAATCATTCACATCAAACAAATAATTTATGGGAAGAAAACTTTAATTTGTGCTTTTGTTGGAATTTGTTCACTAAGAAACACTTCTGCTATTTCATCATCAACATTGGAGAGATGTTCTTTGACAAATTATGAGATAAATAATCGGAGGGAATATGAAGGAAAACCGATTAATTCTTGACGATATTTCTTCAAATCATTTTCATATTGTTCGGGAACTTTATCTTTTCTAGTTGTTGCACTAAAAAAGAATGTTTGGAAATGAAATAATTTAAAGAAACTTCCAACCCAGTTGCTCCTTCGTAATAAATGGCACGTTCATCAATAATGTCAACAACTCCATTTAATTTCGATTCTAATCCCATTGGAAATTGAACGAATGCCGCTTCATGTTTCAATTTATTTCTCATTTGACCAATAACTTTTTGTGGATTCGATCCTAAACGATCCAACTTATTGATGAACGCTATACATGGAACGTTATATCTTTCCATTTGTCTATTAACAGTCAATGTTTGCGATTGAACACCACCAACAGCACATAACACAAGAACTGCACCATCCAATACACGCAACGCCCGCTCTACTTCAATTGTAAAATCAACGTGACCTAAAAGTTTTTTTTAAAATTATATTTAGGAGAAATATAAAATAAAAATTTTGAGCAAATTTTTGAATGAAAACCTGGAGTATCGATAATGTTGATGTTATGCTCTTTCCAATCGATATAAGTTGCAGCACTTTGAATAGTGATTCCACGTTGTCGTTCCAAATCCATTGAATCCATCGTCGCTCCAACGGCATCTTTCCCTTTCACCTTAGAAGATGATTAAGTTAATTTTTAAATTTTGTGCAAACTTCGTGCATTTCATTAATTCTTCCACTATAATATAAAATTCTTTCAGTTAGAGTAGTCTTCCCACTATCGATATGTGCTGAAATACCGATATTCCTAATTCGGTCCAATTCGTAATTTATTGTCTTGAGAAAAAAATATAATTTAATTTAAGAACAAAATACAAACGGCATTCCTCCTAATAAAGATTTTCGAAAGAGATGATTGTCGAAGAATCCGCTAAAATATTTAATGAATATTTTTGAACGTAATGGAAAAAAACTTGGAAAATTAAAGACATTTTGGTAAGTGAACAATCCAAAATGAAAATATAATGCAATGTTATGTCAAAGAGCTTATCATTTACGGTAAAAGGAATTTGGAAGGAATTGATGGAAATGAATGTAATTAATTTAATTATAATCAGTAACAGGAATGAGTATAACATTTATCAAGTATAAAATATAATAAAAATGATATAATTAAACTGATGACTGAATGGGAATTGGATTAATCATTTATTTTCATTTTAATAAATTTTTTTAATTAAAAAATTAAATTCGTTCTTCCGTGTTTTTGGTGGTACGTCTAGATTTTTTAAAAACGGTAGTTTTCGCAGTAGAAAAGGCATATCTGGATGTTGAAGGATATAAAAGTACATTACTAGGTAATCCGAACGGTAGTCTTAGTTTAGTTTCTTCCTCTCCTTTTTTTACGAATATCCATCCAAGAAAGAATGATAGACTTGCTACGACTTTGAGAAATATACAGAAATAACCAATCATTAGACCTAATGTTTTTACATCATACACTCGACATGTACCTTTCTCTTCTCCACTTAACTGCCAAAAACGACAAGCACGTTCTAGTAATGCTCCAATGACAATAGGACCAGGAATTGACCCAAAGCCTCTGATAACAACCCATTGAATACCTAATGATAATGATCTTTCCTCACTGGGTACTACACTTTGTGATGCGGCATAAGTTGGTAGAAAGGCAAAAAACGAACATCCTAAGCCAAATGAGACAAAGGCAGCTATCAAAAAAAATTGCGTAACACAATTCTTTTTAGGTTTACAATAGCCAACTTTTGCAATTGTATCATCATTGAATAATTTCTCATTGTCAATTGTACATTTACATTCTCCAAAAGATGAATCATTTCTTGTCTCCATACAACCAGCATAGCAAGGATTAAAAAAGGTCAATTCTCCGCTACATACTGGTTTAAATACCGTTTCGTCACAATTACATACTTGGCCACAACCTTGCTTTTTATAAATCGATGTATTCTTCGCTATATTTTCCGACCAATCCTTTTCGGTTAGTCCATCAAAAGGAGTATTCTCACAATGGACCAAAAAAGCGAATGAAGCTATGCAACTAGCAAAGTTAGCTATGAATAATGAAAGGAAGAGATTCTTTTTCCTCGGTTTCCGGTCAACAAACAAACCTGCAGTTATACATCCGATAATACTACTAGGTACGGCAATATATCCCGTTTTAATAGAAGCTTCTGATGGCGGTAATTTAAATTCTACTTCGAGATATTTTGCAAAGAATGGTGTGACACTTCCGAGAAATGCTGTGTCGCAAGTGGTACCAATAAGGAGAAATAAATATGACCTCACTCTCATAACAATCTTACAATGAAGATAAAATATTCTTAAAGAATATTTTATGTTTTTCAGCCAACCATCTCGTTCTCCTTTTATCTTACTTCTTTGTAACTTTAAATGACTTATCGTACTTTTATCTAGTTGAGTCTTAAAAATTGAGTTACAAACAATAAAATATTTGTTCAGACCTGTTTGCCATGAAGTATTTCATTATCCTTTTCTTCCACTTCTGTAAAAGATAATATTTTAGGAAAGCCACATAATATCAGACCAATAAGTATGCAACAAAGGCCTTAAATTGTTTAGTTAAGAGAAGACACCTAATTTGGAAATAATTTAACTTGTAACCACAAATCCAATCCAATAAGCTCCAAGCCATTCATCATTATCATAATTCAAATGTTGATAGAATTCTGGATTAACACGACCGATATCGACCCATAACCGTAATGACAGTCCTCCCACCATAAAACCAACCGATGGTGATGCCAATGAACATAACAATAATCCAGCTAGACAACTTAAGAATATTATTAGAAACAAAATTTGGGAAAACTGCTATAATAATTACCGGTTCTGGTAGGTAAAGCGGCTACAAAAAATGAAAAGCCTAAAGTATACAAAGGTGCCGTACCGATTCCACAAAGAAACAGACCAACTACCATAAACCATCTTTATTAATATTTTTATGATTATTATGGTTTGAGAAATGTTATAATAAACCTCAAATTTTGATAGGAAGCCGTTTCTTCGAAAGTAGCAGAAGCCAAAGTAGTGGAATTTGATAGAAATTGACATGTTAAGATTGAGGATTGTGGCGTATATATCGGTATTAAAAAATGAGGTATACAAATGGAAACTGTACCGGTTGCTATACAAAGTAAGCCTAAGCCTACCAAAAATATTGTTCTCTCGTTTCTCCCAATATAACTTACGGGCAAACCAGCAACTAAAGCCCCGAAATCATAAGCAGCAGGAATTTTAGAAGATTCTTTCGAAGATATACCCAAATGTTTTTCGATGGTTGATAAAGACGAATTAACTAGTCCATTAACAGAAAACCCTTGAAGAAAACCAGCTAAAAAGAGGAAAAACGCTACCCAAAAATGGTTTCGTACAAAAAATTGTAATGCTGGTGGTCGAAAATTACCATAGCCGAATAAATAATCTTTTTCGTTTTTTTCTTTTTTTTTAGCAATTTGTTGTAGTTCTTGAGGATATACGGCTGTTGGGCTTAAGGCATTCATTTGATGTTTGATCAGCTGTGTGATCTTACGATGCCACCAAAACGGTAAGGAAATTTCTAATTATATGAAAAATCAGTTTTAACCAAAAAAAAACGAATAAAATTTTTCAAATCGGATTCAAATTAATTCTTTTATACGATCTCACCATTTATATAGAACTTGATTCAAAAATTGTGTCCAAAAGGAAACATATCGAAAATTACTGGAAATTACAGGATGTTTCAATTAAAAAATATAATTTTTGAAATTGCAGATGTATTGGTTTCAATACTGCATACTCAACTTACTTTGTTAGTACCTAAACACCCAACCGAACACAAACAATTAACACTGCAAATAAGTGTTAAGATGACCAAGCAACATAAAGCACAAGTGCTTGAAAAGAATCATTAGTAAATTAAAGAACGATAATCAATGATTATAATTTTTTACTTTACATCTCCTCTACATTAGCTATTTTCCTTATTAAACTATTTCCATGCTATTGGGCTACAGCATCGTCTCTTTGCCGTACATCATCAGGAACCTGACAAGAACTATCTAAATTGGAAATGATTTGATGTGGTACCATCATATGAAATATGTGCGTCAATAATAATTATACAGAAAATTTCCACATTAGTTATTCTGAAGATAAGTTTCATTAAAAAACTCGATCAAAAGGACATCGTATTTTGTGGCCACCTGTGCCAAACCTTTACAAAAATTCAAATGAAAAATATAAATTTCGGTACGGAATTATTTTGGTAATTTTTTAAAATAAGAGAATTG
This sequence comes from Seison nebaliae, assembly GCA_023231475.1. Taxonomy (NCBI): domain Eukaryota; kingdom Metazoa; phylum Rotifera; class Pararotatoria; order Seisonacea; family Seisonidae; genus Seison; species Seison nebaliae. Next base: position 43,899 of record JALJEE010001046.1, on the reverse strand, counting down.
TTACCTAGTTTCCAAAAAATGCACTACATCAACATTCCCATCAACTAATTACTCTATCAATGTGAATGAAAAAACAAAATTTCAAATTATTCCCAACGTTAATATTTATAAATTTCCCAAGGTAAATTTTATTAGTTATTATACAATTCAGTTATTCAAATTATATTTTCGTTGTTGTAAGTAATTCTATTCTAAGCTTTTTATTTTCTTATTACTCAAGATGGATGAGAAAAAAATGTTTGAGATGCAGCAAAGAATGCGACATTCACAACAAGAAACAGCCTCATATGTCGAAGGTTTGGAGTCGTTGGAAGAAGATATGAAAAAATTGAATATGAAATATTCTGTCCCAAAACATTCAGCAACGAAACAGGAGCCAATTCGAAATATGATCATTACAGATGAGAAGATGGAAGACGATAAAGAGACGTTACAGAAACAAGCTGATTTTGAAAAGATGAATGGAAATATCCATTTCAAGAATAAGGATTATAATAAAGCAATTGTTTGTTATACGAATGCCATACAATTAATTGATGATAATGCAATTTTTTATTGTAATCGTGGAATATGTTTATTTCGATCAAATGCATTTAATGCTGCACTTCGTGATTTTTGTAAAGCTCTTGAACTAAATAAGAATTATTGGAAAGCTTATTATCATCGAGCGAATACTTTCAGACAACTTAATCAATTATCCAATGCTCTTGTCGATTGTGAAATGGCATTAAAGAATGAGGAAAAGAATAAGGATTTCAAAAAACTCAAAGACGAATTGATGCAATTAATCGAGTCTAATGAAAAATTATCAAAGAGACTTTCTCAGACGAGTCATCGAATATTGAAAAAGAATCCTAATCGTTCTTGTCAATTGTCATTTCCAGAACAACCATTACCATCAACCGATGACACATTGACGAAAGTTAAAATTACCGTTGTCGAAAATGAGATAATTAAGACTGTGAAAAAGAAAGAAAGGAAGAATTTTGAAAAAGCGCCAACAGTTAGACATGAACCTGAATCATTTGCCGAATTCCGAATGCAATGGTCAAATTTAGAGGATGAAACATTGACAGATTATTTACGTTCAATCAAAATGAAAAAATTGAAGAAAATCCTAAAGGAATCGATGTTGGATGCGAATGAATTGGAAATGATTTTGAAATCGATGATAGAAGACAAAAATCGTTTTGATGATTATGTGAAAGCTGTTCAGAAGATTCCTCGTATTCATATTCTCTCTTCTATTATCGATGAGAAATTGGTGGAAGTATTTCAATTATAAACATGTTCGACAACAAATTTTTATTAAAAAATTTTAAAATATTTTCATTTTTATTTAAATTTAATGGTCATTTTCCAATTCTCTTTCTTCTCTTCTAGAAAGTTCAAGTTGATCTTCTCGAAAATTTCTTGAACGTTCTTCACATATTACGAAATAGAGTTTTCATCAATCTCATTTCGTTAGTAGTTTTTTTGAAAATTAAAAATTAATTACGAAAAAAAATTTAAAAAAATTGTTCTCATGGAAATTTTTTTGTTAAATTAATCGTCTTTGAGAAGTGGATTCAACTACACGAGATGATGATGATGATGATTGATGTCGATCTTGTGAATGTTCTGGTGTGATCTTTTCTTTCGATTTTCTTTTTCTCATTTGTTGAGAAGAATGTGTAGATTGTTGGTGATATCGGCGAGAACGTGATTCATAAACTGTCATTCTTCCATAATCGACAGCTCGTCTTGGTTTCTTGAGAATTTTCGATGAAATGGAATTATCAATTCGGACAGTTGATGCTAATCGTTTTCTAGCCATCTGAGTATCACTTTCACGTGAAGACGAATGTTCATCATCAGTGGCAGTGGATGAAATATCATTTAAATGATTCCGTTTTCTCACACGTTTAATACCAGCAGTAATATTATATAACTTCGATTGTTCATAAGTTTCCGAATCACGTTCCGTTGATGGTGTTCGATCATGTAAACGATTCTTCTTTTTTATATTTACATTTGATGTCGTCTTCAATTGAACTCCGTCGAGACGTTTTCGAATAATTTCATCTTCAACTTTCTCTCGTTCAATTTCAATTAAATTTCTACGTTGTCTTCGATGTTGTTGTCGTTTATTATCGCCAATTAATGGCTGTCGATTTTGATGAGTATCAGATGACATTTCTGTTAATGATTCCTCATCCGATGAGGAGATGGTTGATGATGAATGATCATTATCAGAATTGGATGAAGATGCTTCTGAATAATATGAGAGAGATCGACGTTTCTCATCATTCTTCATTTCACAATCGACTTTCTCTTTTTTCTTCCTTTTCTCACGATATCTTCTCTTCTCATCATTCGATGAATCAGAATGATGATGATGATCTTTCCGTTTATATTCTCCCGAATTCTTCCGATATTTCTCATCATCTTTTTCTTTCATCTCTTCATCAGTCGAATAATTCGAACGACGTTTATACAAATATCGTTCATGAGATGAATGTCGATAATTATGATGACGATAATCAATTGGACTATGACGACCGTTCTTACGATACTTCCTCGTATTATGATGCTCTTGACGATTCGAATGTTTCTCCTCATCAGATTCAGATGAACCATTTGATGGTAATTTATGAACACTATCATATTTTGATGATGATTTCTTACAATATTTCAATGATTTCTTATTACCATTATTATTCTTTATCGATTTCTTCTCATTCAAATCGAAACTTTTCAATTCTTTCGATTGATTAATTTTTGTTTTCATATCCCAACGTGACATCGACTTCTTTTTCATTTGAGAGACTTCAGATTTCTCTTCTTTCAATTTCTTCTCTTGTTGTTCAATACTTGCCTTTACTCTCTCTTCTCGTTCCTAAATAATAAATAAATAAATAAATTTTAAAAATGAAATAGAAATAAATTATATAGAACTTGTTGTCGTTTCAATCGAGTTTCAGCCTCTTCTAAAATGAGCGGTGGAACACCACCAGGACTTGATTGTGCCGATATCAATAATTGCCACAATTCAGATATGAATAATCGAGCACGTGAATTGCCGAGAAATCCTGTCAAATTTATTTGCATTAAACGTCCATCTGGTTTCTATGAGTGTGTGATGGAATCGATGAAAAAAAGAGAAAAAAAAGTTTCATTATTTGAATTGTTGATAAAAATTATTAAATGAAATTGATGAGCTCTGAATGAAAAGAAGTAACATCTTCACCTTCTAATTGATTAATCGCATACTCCGTCACAATATCATCATTCGTTCCATTTAATAATTGGGTGATACGTTCAGTAATCCAGGGACGGAGTGATATCCGATTGACATGTTGAAAATCGATTTTCTTCGATATGATATTATCGAATTTTAATGTTTTCAATAATTTATTCTGCTTGTTAGTGAAACGACTGTCTTGTTCAGTCGTCGTACCCTTTTAATGAAGAATTAAATTAAATCGTTTCAACATATAAAATCATTTAAACTTTGAAAAATCCTCCATCCATTCTTTTCTTTTAAAATTGAAGAAAAGTTAAATGAAAAAGAATTATATGAAACTTTTTATCTTTCTCTTTAAATGGAATAGTTCGATTGGATCGTTGACGGAGTGATATCGATTAGGATTGAAGAGGAAGTAACGGGAAAAGAAAACAAATAAATATTCACTACACAGATTCGATAGAAATAAGCTTCAAATTTTAAATATCATTTATTGACATTTGTTTTCTCTCGTAAATATTCCATCGTTTGGATTCTTATGGAAACCCTTTAACCCTTATCACTAATCACAACGATTAAAATTTTAATCACTTATCAGAAAATAACTTTCAATTGTTCATAATTCCTCTCCGCAATATAATTATGGAAGTTGAATTTTAAGAAATATTTTAAAAATATTTTAGAAGAAATATTTATAAAATATTGTAGAAGAAATATTTTTAAGTTGAAGAAGATAGTAGAGTTCTTTCCAATTTATATTGATCTGCGATTAATTAAACAACCGAAGAAAGAAGAACTATTTAAGAAATTTTTTTGGAAGAAAAGTTTTATTCATTTGAAAATGTTTCGAAATAAGATAATCGAATATATTTAGTTTTATTCGTTTTGATCTTCATCCAATATTAATCAAGGTTGAATTAAAGGAGAGATCGACAATCTTTTTTCATTTCGTTTATTTCTAAATATTGACGATAAATCGTTTATATGAAATTATTGTGAATTGTATTAGAAAAGATTGAATTGATTTTCGATGAAATTGTGGACGATGTGGAATGAGGTAAAGTTATGATTGTATAGTTAGTCATATCAGATCCTGTATTGATAAGAACACATCAGTTGAGACGTGGAAATCATCATGGCAGATTAAATTCCGGCCAATGTTCAAAACTATACAACCAACTACCTCATTTGACAAGTCCATATTTTGAGGAGAAATCTTTTCTGCGAGATAAAGTACGATGAGATGAAGATTAGGAAATAAGGAGAAGAATTGAGTTTGTGGTGAAATGTAATTGTACAGTGCCTATTAATGTGGAGAGAATATGAGAAATGGATGAAGAAAGGAAGAAAGAAGGAAAGAAAGGAAGAAAAAAAGAAAAAATAATAAGATGACCATGTCATTGGGTAGAAAAGAAGAGATTTTATATTTACATATTATTTATATAATTTCTTCACATTTTATTTCATCATTATTTTCCTATCGACATACACATGTAACACACAGAGAATGTCGAGGAGATAGAGATGAAAATTACTTTTGTTTGTTGATGAAAGGGAGAAATTATATAAATTAATACTTCCTGCACATGACCATCGATGTCCATTGAATGTTGTTGCATAAGATGACATAATGATTATTTTGTTTCGAAGGAGAAGTGATGGATGATTTTGTATATAGACGAGAAACTAAAAGATTTTCATATAAGAGACATTGGGAGAAAGTGGAAGTGAAAAGAATATATAGGAAAATGGACGAAAATGAAGTTTTTGAAGGAGAAGAAAATTCAATAGAAAATGAACAGTGTGTGAATGAAAATAATTATATTTATATATATATATATTATATATATATATAAGAATCAAAAATAAATATATATCATTTTTTTTTTTGAATTGAAGGATTGAAATGTATAGAAAATCTTTCTATGGTAACATATTCTCACAATGAGACTAACTCTAGAGAAGGAATATTTCGTAGGTACATGAAAAGAAATAAAATGCCAACCTTAACTCCAAGTAGAAATGGAAGAGAAGTAGCAATTCCTACATAGAAGAGGAAATATGCAAATGAATTGTGTAAGAAGAAGTAATAATTAGAATGGACATGTATCAGCATAGAAGCGGTCTACCGGTCATTCTGCCACTACTTCATTCCTCTCAAACGAAAATAAATAAGAAAATTTCCTCCTTCGATGTTATTAATGGAAGAGAAAGAGAAATCATTTAATTGAAGAAAATAGCTGGTTGAAAGATCAGTGGAAAAAGCAGCAAAGAAAAAGAAATTCTGCGACGAATGACTGAACATGAGAGAGGAAAAAAAAAAGATGAATTAGAGAAAGAAGTAATGAAAATATTTGTTTGAATAGAGAATGTCGTATGGAGAACTTCCCTAATATTATGTAACATCTTAATTCTTTCTTCTTTTGCAATAAAGAAAAATGGACTTGAAGTGATGGTTATTTAACATCGAGTGATGTAAGAGGATAAATGACCATGAACAATCGTTTATACCTACTAAATTAAGAAGATATTTCTTCATTTTGATGTGAGAGTCGAGTCAATATATGTTGAATATCTAGAAGCAAATTAGTTCTTAAAGCGTTTCTTCACAACTTCAAAACTCAACTTTCAATCAATGAGAAAATTTCACATTTGAATTAATCATCATATTCATCATCATCTTCCCAATAACTTGTATTCTTCTGGAAGGTGAAGCGGACGAAAGAAAATTAAAGTGAGAGTTAAGTTGCTAAAGAGAAATAAATAAATATGGAAATAATATTAATTGTTGAGTAGGGACGGAAAGATGGATTCTAATGGAAGATCGAGATGATCAGTTGAGGTGCCCATGTGTCTTCTTATGGACAAAATTGTGAATGGAAGAATTAGGAATAGGCAGTAGATTCGATTGGAGAAGCGAAGGTAAAGAAAGGAATTATGGTGCGATGTAGGAAACGAAATAAATAAAATTATTTGGAGAATGAAAAAATGATGATACGGAAAAAAGGAGGAACGATGAGAAAAGGGCCTTTCAAATGGAGAAAAAAAAGTGACTAAAATAAATTTAAACCTTTAAACATTACATTCTACAAAAAGATCTACATGCTATATATGTATAGTCCGAATTTAATATTATCTTTAATAATTATACGAACACTGGACTGATTGATACATACATATTGTCTTGTACACTTTATAATTTCCTCTTTATGATGATAACGATGATGGATTCCAATATTTCCTCCAAATAATTTTATGAATAAAAGTAAAATTTAATAATTTCCTCAAATAAAAATATTGAATTGTAGAACTGTGTTCTATAATGCCATTGATATTGGACCATAGAGTTTTGTACACTGACCATCTTCATATGGATAACCTCTACAATTCAAGCGATTTGTGTGCAAATGAATTTTCTTTTCTTTCCTCCATCAAAACTTATATAATTTTACATCATCTAAACATCATCATATAAGATGAACATTAGTGAATTATTATATAATAATTCCTATGGAACATATAACAAATGAAAGAGAAGAATAAATAAATCTCAACTAGAAGGTCATTCATGTATATGGTCATCAATTGAACGATTCTTTCGTTGAAAGATGTGTTCATCTACACCATTTGCATTAATGAATGATGGAGCATACAAGGTTCAGAGATGTAAAATTTTCATTACACAACAAATTTATTAATTCATCCCCCAAACCAATAGAGATTATTTGGAAATATTAAAATAATAAGAAGGACCAACAACAGTTCGAAACATAAGATGAAATTTCAATATGTTTCCTAGTGTCGCTGTTCGCCTTTCCATTTTAACGTTAAAATTCTTGCTTACATCAAAACTATATTTATATACGAATAATTGTTACTGAACACTCCAACACTTGTGCCTGCCAGGTTATATAAATAGACATTTTATAATATAAACTTCATACATGATTTGGTAGCATGTTGCCTATATATAGAAATAATTATTGAACATTTTCGACCTTCACATCTTATATAAACCAATTCTCAAATTTTGAACGGTCATTAAATTTGCACACACTACCCCCTCCTATACACTGTTGGCCTATAAAGACCAATGTATATTTACACTGATACACAATGGAATAATTCTAATATGATTCATATATAAATACAGATAACATTCATATCGATATGAGTATATGGAAAGGAATGCATGTACATAACCATAAAACATGAACAGTATCTGGACAGTTAGCAAGAATTTGAACTATATTTCAGATTCTTCCCAACTGACTATGTTCCTTTTGTTAACCTGTTGTCAAGACCATTGTCACATTATTCCTATTATAAGGGGCCCTTAACAAGAGTGTAAGTGAACGGAAGAATAATTGGAAATATAATAAATAATTTTCAACCAATTTACTTCCATTGGACAACTTCCAACTAACCTTCCACATCAAACAATATGCAAAATTACATTGCTTTCAAAATCGATTATTAAATCAATGACACTAACTACTTTCCTGTCACGGTACTCCCAACACAAACTTAATTTTCGTGAATTTATTTAAAAAATCAATGGATTTCCTAAGTTACAGCTCTGGTGTTTCAACCTTCACCAACTTAACCTTTTCTCATCTCTATTTCAAGTTATCTTCAAAAACAATGAGGGAAATACTTCGATTTTCGGTATGAAAGTTATCCTTTTATATTTTTTTCTTAAATTTGAAAAATTTATATAAAAAGGCACTCTTTTTTTCTACATACTTTTAGAGAAAAGGAGAGAAATAGATAAGAAAAATATGTAGAAAAAAAGGGTGCCTTTTTATACAAATTTTCCAATTTTAAGAAAAAACCATAAAAGGATGCCTTTCATACTTGGGTTCAATACTTCAGGCTTAAACTTTATAACAACTCTCAACTTTCAGCTTAAGTCTCACATTAGAAATTGATACACTTGAAGAAAAAGTGCTTAACGTATTACTAATACGTAACTGAAGTAAATCGAGTTTCAATAAATTTTTTCAAATAAAATGTCCTTTAGTACGATTTCGAATTTGTCCTTTAAGTAACATGAATTAAATTAAATTTCAAAACTATAGTATCGAAATATAATTCTAAACTAAATGTTAAAACTAAACAATAACTTATAAAAATGATTTAATCTTAAATTATCAACATTGTTATGCTTTAACGACGATCGTAAAATGACATAATAGCATTAATTGGAAAATTTAATGGTGGAAGTTATTTTAGTCATAAATTTCATATTAGATAAGAATTTATCACATATCATCATATGCTTTTATGTCGACCTCCATAATATTCATCATTTCTTTTTTAGTGAGATACAGAATAGTTTTTTTTTCATTTCTGAAATTGATGAGTATGTTATGATGATTCGTTTGATGATGGTGTGAAATGAGTATAAAAAGAAACATAAAAAATTATAATAATTTTATTGTTAAAAACATAAATATTTCGAAGAATATTTTTATATTAAATTTTATTAAAATCGGTTTTAATCGATTCTTGATAGAGAAGAATTACAGAATTTAAAACAAATAACAAGAAAAAGAAATGTGTGTTGTTTATAAACGATGTTTGATGTTGAAGATAATTCCAACAACAAACGAGCGAGACTAAAAGAAAGGCTCGTTCTCTGAATGACTGAGGGAAGTGAATAAAAAGTGATGACATTAATAAGGAGATATGTATCATAAAATTTTCATAATAAATTCATATGATTTTTTTGATAATTATTTATAATTCCTCCTTTTCATCGTCATCTTCAGATTGTTGTTGTTGTGGTGGTGGTGGTGCTTGTCCACCAGCTTGTCCATATAATTTCGTCATTATTGGAGCAACGATTTCTTCCAATTTCTTCTTATGTTCTTTCAATTCATCAACTTCAGCTTGAGCATTTGCCTCCAACCATTTAATCTGTTCATCAGCGGCATCTTCGATCGTTTTCTTTTCTTCATCTGACAATTTCCCTCCAAGTTTCTCTTTATCATTCAATTGAGTTTTCAACGAATAAGCATATGATTCCAATTCGTTCTTGGCATCAACCTTCTCCTTTAACGCTTTGTCTTCAGTTGCAAATTGTTCGGCTTGTTTGATCATTCTTTCGATTTCTTCTTCTGATAATCGATTTTGTTTGTTATTAATAACAATATTGTTCTTGTTTCCTGTACCCTTATCTTCAGCACTCACTTTCAAAATACCATTAGTGTCAATTTCGAAAGTGACTTCGATTTGAGGGACACCTCGTGGTGCTGGTGGAATACCGGTTAAATCGAATTTTCCCAAATGATGATTATCTTTCGTCATTGGTCGTTCTCCTTCGAACACTTGAATGGTGACTGTTGGTTGATTATCGGCAGCAGTTGAGAAGATCTGCGATTTCTTTGTTGGAATGACGGTATTTCTTGGGATTAATTTTGTCATGACACCACCAACCGTTTCAATACCTAAAGTTAATGGATTAACATCGAGTAAGACCATATCGTTCGTTTTATCGGCACCGGATAATGTAGCTGCTTGTGCAGCAGCACCATAAGCAACAGCTTCGTCAGGATTAATTCCGCGTGATGGTTCTTTGCCATTGAAGAAGTCTTTGACCAATTGCTGAACCTTCGGAATTCGAGTAGATCCACCAACTAGTACAATTTCATCAATTTCATCTTTCTTCATATCAGCATCAGTCAAGACATTTTGTACTGGGCCTAAAGTTTTTCGGAATAAGTCCTAAAAATATTCAAATAAAAAATAATTAATAAATTGAATATATAGTATAATAATAACCATGTTCAGTTCTTCGAATTTGGCTCTGGTCAAAGTTTCGGAGAAGTCAAGTCCATCATAAAATGATTCGATTTCAATTCTTGTTTGATGTTGAGATGAGAGAGTTCGTTTCGCCTTCTCCACTTCACGTCGGAGTTTTTGTTTTGCCTTCTGATCATGTCGAATATCTTTACCAGTTTTCTTTTTGAAAACTTTAATAAAATGATCGATAACTCGATTATCGAAATCTTCTCCTCCCAAATGAGGATCTCCTTTTGTTGCGATAACTTCGAATACACCTTCATCAATCGTCAATAATGAGACATCGAATGTTCCACCTCCCAAATCGAAAACGAAGACATTCTTCTCTTTTCCTTTCTTATCCAATCCATAAGCGATAGCTGCGGCAGTTGGTTCGTTAATAATTCTCATAACATTCAATCCGGCAATGGCACCAGCATCTTTTGTGGCAGTACGTTGAGCATCAGTAAAATATGCAGGTACAGTAATAACGGCATGAGTGACCTTCTTTCCTAAGAAAGCTTCTGCTGTTTCCTTCATTTTGCTTAGGACCATAGCTGACACTTCTTCCGTAGCGAACAATTTATCGCCTTGAGCCGTTTTCACTTTGATTTGTGGTTTGTTTGATTTATCCACAACTTTGAAGGAATAATGTAACATATCCTTTTGAACATCTTTATCATCAAATGTTCTTCCAATTAATCGTTTGACATCATAAATCGTATTTTCTGGATTAGATGCAATCTGATTCTTTGCAGCGTCACCAACTAGACGTTCTTCATCTGTAAACGCCACATACGATGGAGTGATTCGATTACCTTGATCATTGGCAATGATTTCTACTCGACCATTTTTGTACACACCAACACATGAGTAGGTTGTTCCCAGATCAATACCGATGACAGTACCGACATCTTCTTTATCATCATCACCATAGACGAATGAGAGCGTACCAATACAGAATAGAAGTAGGAAAGTATTGAACAACTTCATCATCACGAAATCTTTCTCGAATTTGTAATAAGAATATTAATTAGTAAAATGTTCGTTCAGTCTGGTAAGGAATAGGTAATGAGGGAGACAAATCAAAAAAAGATATTAGATATAAGATATACGAATAGATTTCCCTATTGGAAATGTACGCGTGTACGCGTAATGAGAAAGTACAACGTGTCTTGTACGACAATAGAATAAAATGTGAAAAATTGAAACAAGTAAAATGAATGAATGAGAATGAATATCTAAAATGAAAATTTGAGTTTTTTTTATATATTTTCCTTTTCTATGTAGAAAATAGGTGGTCTGAGTTGTTCAAATTTGATTGGTCTATTCCTTCAACGTGCCACGTCAGTTCTTATATATCATTCATAATGTCATTTCACATCTATTCATTTATTTCTTCACATTAAATATTTGGCTTTAATATCTCTTACACCGACGTGGCAATTTTTCCTTCCATCATATACGTCATATGTCGCTTGATTTCTTTATTTATTACCGTCACATGTCTACGTGTAATTAATTTTTTATGTGTAGAGTCTACATGAATGTAGAATGTAAGACGCTTGTAATTTCTCTTACCATCTGACGTGTTATTTGCCATTCTTTCCTTCTTCTCTGCCTTCTCACTAACAGTTCCCAAAAAAAATTAAATTACCCATAAAAAACTTGTTAATCACCATTTAGTTCTCGTTGTTCTTATTGAGATTCCAGTTGGGTTCAATAATTTTACATTCAAAAACAATTTTAAGAACTTACTTCTAAATTTTAATTCGGATGAATAATAAAATTTAAAAAATCAAATCAAATTTAAATAAGACTTTCCGTTTCTATGAAAAACTAAAATTAGGAAATAATTTTCTGTTCCCATGACAACTAAAATCGAGAAAAGTGATGGAAGAAGTAAAATTTATTTCAGAACCATTTTTTGATCAATTCTTATCTGAGATTCAGAGGCAACCTAATATTATTGATATTAAAAAGAATGACACATTCAGAGATCTCACGTTGAACGACATTGAAGAATTTGAACAAGTTCTAAATTTCCCACTTATGTCAATTTTAAATTTGAAAAGAATGAAAAATTTCGTTTACCTAAAGATTTGAAAGAATTTTATTTATGGAGAAATGGAATTCATTATACTTGGAATTGGAATAATAATAAAGACGAAAAATCGTTTGATGAGACTGGTTCGATTTATATAAATCCTTTACAGAAATTATCGAACATTCATCGTCGTTTGACGAATGTGAAATTTTATGATCAAAAACTCCAAAACTTCCAAAAACAGTTATTTTTATTTTCTTTCAAAATACTTCTCTAAAATTTTCAAGTGACATTCATCATATTATTGCTCTGGATCTCGACTCACAATATCAGAAAGTTGGTCGAATTGTTTTGATCTTGATGAACGAGAAGAGATTGGATTATCTCAATGGAGTTTGGATTATTTTAAGAGGAAACGTTTATTTGGGTGAAGATTTACCTATTGCTTTCCCTTTGGTCGAAACGTTTCTCCAGTATTATCGAGTGATGTTGGCTCATTACGGAATGGTTGGTTGGCAATATTTACTTATAACACGTCATTCTTCTCTAATAAGAATTCCTTCAAATTTTAAAGTTTTTCTTTTTTTCACTGCTATTTATCTAACTTAAATATTTGAAATTGAAAATTTTCAGAAATTAGCAAACGATATAATACCTGCACGAGTAATATTAGCGGAAAAACAAAAATATATGAGTCAATGGAAGTCAAAAGAAATCCCAAAGAAGATTCTTATACCGAAACAAATTTTTAATACAGCCGAATTTTATGAAGGTAAAAAGAAAATAATTTAACTTGGAGAATTTATGAAAAAATCTCATTAGAAAATAATAAATAAAGATAACTCCTTTACTCTAAGAAACTTCACTTATCCAGCTGTTTACGCCTATGCGGATGATATTGTGGCCATAAACAATCCACATCAACTAACTGAATTAAAAAAAGAGATTATCATTCAATGAAATAATTGTGGGATTAAATGTAATGTAACGAAATCAAAAATTTTATGTAATATATATTTTCCCAAAAAATATCTGGAATTTCGGAAGTTAAGTTGTAGGATGATCATTTTTCTAGGGCCTAGAATCTAGGCTGTCAAATGGATAACCGTAAGAAGACGATTATCGAAAAGATTCGTTCGAAATCTCTAACATAAGATCATTTGAATTATCTTCGATCTTCCAAATGAATATATTCATTTCAACCATAAAATCAAATTTTTATCTCTTGCTTTTAACTTAAAATGTATGTTATCATTGGACAGGACATATAATCATTATATACGAATTCTATTAGGATGTACACGTCCATTCAATAGAGTGTTCATGTTTACGATCTTAGAGTTACCACCTTTGCCACTGTTGCTAATGTCGAAGTATTACCATTTGTACATTTATTACCAATATCAATAATTCACTATTCGTATTTCCATCCTTTCATCAATGTGAAGAGTTCAACTCTCATACTAACGTTCTGTAAATTATTTTGCAAATATTACGATTTAGAATATCCACAATCTCACGCTTCATTGACGGAAATGATAAATTCCTTCAACATTTCTGAATTCATTTCCAATAATTTACTTCCATTTATCTCTCGAGGTCGTGAACTGATCGAGGCAAATGACTTCAATGAATTATCATTATTTCCTTTTACATTAGTTATTATTAATTTAAATTATAAAAAATAAATATTTTGTTTAAAAATAAATTCCCTAAAAGTTTATTCAAAAATCTCTGAAATTTATTCAATACACCTTAAATCTTTAAAACTTCCTATATTTATTATTTGTAAAAGGAACTTTCTTAACATGTTTCATTATCATTTATTAGAGATCCATTAAATTAGCGATAGAAAACTAACGATGAAATTAGATTACATAAAATGAAGAGAAATAGAAATGGTCTCCTTTCGAAATAAGAATGTCGTCTCAAACTGTCATTAGTTAAGGAAGTATCTCTCATATATTCAGGTTCTTCGACCAGTCTCAATAAAGTTTTTAAATCTTGACGATCCTCTTGTCTTTGTATTTGAGGGAGGACATTATTATATAGACGGAATAATCTCGATTTATGTTCGTTTAATGCTTTTCGTTTCACCATTCGATTTTGAGTTATAAGTTCATGCAATTTTTTGTGAAAGCTGACCTTTTTTGGCCTCAATTTTTCCATTAAAAATCGATATTTTCTATCGGTCACGTAACCGTCGTGATTCTTATCTAAATTAGTTTTTAAAACATTTAACATTTTTGATGCTGGCAAAGCGGAGAGTCCATTTTCCTGAGGCAAATCGATAACTGTCATTGTTTCTTCTGATTATTACTTATTTTAATAAGTAATTTATTTATTTCATCGATATTTTTTATTTCCGTTTTGAAGTAAACGAATTTGATTATATATTAATTTATTTACATGTATCTAATACATGTGTCGAATAACTGTCTAACTGTTACTAACAAAAATGGGAAGATGTAGAGTTCATTGTTGAAAATATAGAGGAAAAAAATTCCATGTTCAAAAATGAACTTTCCATTCTCAAGTTCTAATTCTTCTACTTTTTCTACTCTCGTCCATTACTTTTTTCTTTTTCTTTCCTCCTCAACTTTATTAGTGGAAATATTGTTTCTTAAGCAATTCCATGAACAATCGCATCGAAACCTTTCCTTTCGTTTCAATAATTTATGTAACAAATTTTATGATATGTAATGTTAATACATACCCATTCCGTGCAGGTAAAGATCTAGTGAATACAGCTTATGATTATTACGCAGAACAATCGTTTAGTGTCCAAGATGTGCCACCTCCTACTGCACCTCTTGAATTGAATCTTACTCAAGTCGAACAAAATGTTAATCGACGAATGGCTGCCTATGATTTTGCCCGGGGTAAATTCAAAACTGGGGCGGCTAGAGTAGGAACCAACTTAGTTTCAGAATATTTACCTGGTTTTATCGGATGAGAAAATGCGAACAATTCTTTGCTTTCAATTTCTTTTTTTAATAAAATCTTTTTAATAAAAGACTTTATTATTCATAATCTTATGTTCATCATTTGGTCGTTTCTTTTTAAATTTCCCTAGTGTGAGTATAACTCAAATTTAACTATTTTTTTATGAAAAAAATGAGTCTATAAGATTTAGTCGATATTGACTCAAATTGAGACAAAAATGAGTTAGTTTTGAGTCAATATCGACTAAATCTTATAGACTCATTTTTTGTATAAAAAAATGAGTTATACTCACACTAGGGTTATTTCCTCTGAATATGAGAACTGGAATATAAATATCTAAAACATTGTTAACATTATGTTGAGAAATGGTAAACCGTCTAACAAATTCTAAATAAACAATTATAAGTCTTGAATTTCCTAATCCTTAACTTTCAAAAGATTAAATTTTTCGCTCGCATAACATTATCGTCTACATATCTTCTACTTTTTACCTCAAAATTTTCATAATTTATTTTATAATGTCTGAAGTTAAAATAAACTATATAGTTCGTTAATAACCATCAGGGTGATTTGATAATTGGCAAAGATTGTACCGAATCTACACATATTTCAGTTATAGTTTAATAACAACGTTATATTTAACTATAATTAGTTTTTCATAGTCTATTTCATAGTTTTCATAATTCTATTTTCAATCAAATTAAAATTCATAAAAGATTTAAATGGATACATCCGTTGCTACTACAATCTATATTAATGCTCTTTTATGAAAGATTTCATAATGTTTAAAAATGATCTATTTAGGAATGGTATTATGTAATATTATTTAAAAATATTGTTGTTTAGTTGTCATGTAATTTCAAATTCTCACACCTCAAAATTTATCATATTTAATTAAAATTTCTTCAATAAATTTTATGTTCTATAATAAATCATTTTTAGTTCAATTATGTTATAGTTGTCATATAGTTGTAGTAGAAGGTACAAATTGTCCATGGTTGTAGATCAAAAAAGAAGAAATGAAGTTTGCTTAATGATTTGTTTATTTAATCAGACACTCTTCGAAGGACGAAGTGATTCAGAAGAATAAGTGTAAAATAAGAATGTTGAGATGTCGCATCATTATCGTCCAATATCAAATATTTGTTGATTAGATTATTTTACGATTATTATTAAATTGAATAAAATGTAGGTTGATATTTGGGATGTGTCAAAGTAACCTACATTTTTCCAATTATCAGTTTATATTTACAGAATGATATTTTATTAAACATTCGGGATGTAAAATTCTCTCATTTATTAATAATTTTCCGATTACTAATTTTGAATGGTTCGCCAGTTCGACATATATTTCAATTTGTTTTGAACTAAAATTTAACATATTCTGAGAATAATTGTTTTAATTTATTAATTTACGAGAATATTATTCTCGTAGTCGAATAAAATTGGAACTAAAAATTTTCAATTTGATTTTATCAATAAATTATTGACATTCCATTTCTTACATTAATATTTCTATTTCAAAAATTAACAAATCTCTCTTTCTTTCTTCTACATCATGGAATCAAGAATATATATGGAAAAATTAATATTTCGTCAATTGTTCGAGAAAGTCACATCGACTTACACTTATATTATCGCCGATAATGATTCGGGAGAAGCATGTATTATCGATCCGGTATTTGAAGAGGTGGAACGAGATCTCAAATTGATTAGAGAACTAAAATTGAAATTGGTTTACGCTATGAATACACATGTTCATGCAGATCATGTAACCGGAACTGGATTGATAAAGAAACGATTGAAGGAAATGAAGCAAAAAGGTGAATGTTCATTTGCTGATTGTCAAAGTGTGTTGGGTTCGGATTCGGGTGGAATGGCCGATAAATATGTGAAAGATAATGAGAAAATAAAAGTTGGTCGATTTACATTCATTTGTCGAACGACACCAGGTCACACAAATGGTTGTGTTACGTATATTTTATTAAATCCAAAAAGCAAACAAGAATTTTGTGCATTCACTGGGGATGCTCTTCTTATTCGAGGTTGTGGCCGTACCGATTTCCAACAAGGCAATCCAGCCGTCTTATATGATGGTGTCAGATCAAAAATTCTATCTTTATCACCCAATACTCTATTATATCCTGCACATGACTATAAAGGATTCACCGTCACAACGGTTGCTGAAGAATTGAAATATAATGCACGATTAACGAAGAGTAAAGAGGAGTTCATTGAAATTATGAATAATCTCAATTTGCCATATCCAAAATTCATCGACAAAGCATTACCAGCGAATATCGTTTGCGGCATACAAGATGATACTGGTAAATTTATCGAGAAAAAATAAGATTCTTATTCCTCTAACAATAACGAAAAAATAAGAGAATAAAAATTGATGAAGAAATCATGAGAACAATTGTTGAGTGTTGTGAAATGAAGAAATTACAAAAGAAATATTTAATAATTTTTTAGTTAACAATTTATTGAGGAAAAACATTATAAAGAATAAATTTTTAGAATTTCAATAATTAGAGAATGATGAAAAATTTTCTATTCAAAAAAAATTTCTTGAGAGTAAAAGAAAAATTTGAAATATATTTTTTTACAAAAAATAGTTTTCATTGAAAATCTTATTCAACAAAATGGGAAAAAAATTACGTGAAAATAAAAAGGAAAA
Source organism: Seison nebaliae (assembly GCA_023231475.1). NCBI lineage: Eukaryota > Metazoa > Rotifera > Pararotatoria > Seisonacea > Seisonidae > Seison > Seison nebaliae. The sequence goes on along the minus strand of JALJEE010001046.1, from coordinate 26,214 downwards.
AACTGTGAAAAAGTGAAAAAGAAAAAATATGAAAACATCATTTATTTAAGGAAGTAAATTGAAGGAGATTGTAAATTTCTATCCGATCATATCACGTTTTCTCCCCCGTGATTTTACTTTCTCATATTTCCCTAGAAAGAATTCGATTTGTTCTAGTGAATTCTCTTTCACCAGTTCTTTTGCATAACCTTGAAGAAGATGAGTGAATAAGAAATCAGAATTTCTATTTGTGGTCCGAATACATCGATCCATTACATTTAAATCGACTGCTTTGCATTCGAATGTAGTCGAATAATTACAGAGACCGAAATCAATTAAATAAATTTCGTTATTATTTTCTACTAAAATATTGGATGTCGTTAGATCTCCATGAATGAGATGTCCGTTGTGCATTTTCCCGATAGCTCCACCAACAGCATCCATCAAATTTTTAAGTATTGATAGTGTTGGATCATCGTCTTCATCTGTTAATTTATTCTCCAACTCTCTCAGAGAATCTTTCAACGAAACGAATGGCAATAGTGTCATTTCGATTGTTAATTTCTTCAAATCAGATCCCAAAACTTTAGGAACATTTAATTCCAATTGTTTTGCTCTTTTCAATCCTCGCAACTCTGCATTATGTCGCTGGGATAATAACCATGAGTTGAGTTCAGTTATCCGATAATCTTTATGAACTCTTTCTTTAACAATATATTCGTCACCATTTTCCTTTGTCATTTTATATACTCGACTCTCGGCTCCTTGTCCGATTAACTGGGAAATTATTCTTTCTTCAACTTCTTCTCCATTCTTATCCGAGTCCTTAGAGAGCGACGATGTCATCTCAGTTTTTAATTCAATTATCGATTCTTCGTCTTCATCGTCTTCATCGTTCTCAATATCATCATTCTCATCACAACATTTTTCCTTTTTTTTTGAATTTATTTCATTGACTTCAATCAATTCTACTTCGTTATTCAACACATCCATAAACGAAAATTTTTAATCAACAAATGCCACACGCTTCAAACTTCAGAATAATTTAATTTAAATTTTTCAAATTCAAAATTATTTAATTGAAATATTCATATCACAACTATTAAGCTGGTAGATACTAGAAAGATAATTAATGGGAAGATTTAAAATTACGAATTAAAATTTCAACAGTTCAAAATTGGAATGAAAACTGTTTTTAATAAACTTCTCATAATTTTTAATCATATTACAAAATATTTCAAGCGATAAATTTATGAGCGGAAAATTTAGGGAAATTGCTTAATCATTCTACTGAATGAATCGGTCCATTAATACATAATTAGATAATTTGCTTAACATTTGTGTAATTGAGGTACTATTAGGAAAAGGAGGTGGGATTGTATCGATTATTACTAACAATTTATTACCATTCATTCATTTCTTCTTCTAACCAATTTGTTTCCAATAAAAATTTAATTGATTAAACCTACTACTTTTTTCTGGTGAAGATTAATGAATTCATCATTCCCTCTATGAATAACCGTAAAATTATTTGAATATTATTCCTCTTGCTACATCGATTCATCATTTTCTTCTTTACATAAGATGTTGGGTGAAAGCATAAAAGGTAATAATACACTAGAAACTCATATATCAATACTCGCTTTCATTGACTGATTGAGATAGAAAGAAAAAGATATATGCATCGTTACAAGGGAAATCTCTATTCATCTGATTGTTATTGGAGCACTTCCATGATTCTTATTTCTATGTGGAAACTATAATCCAAGACGATATGCTAATCATCCTACTCCAAATGACGACTTTTTCTTTTATTTTCATTCGACTTACTTGTTAGATACAATTACCATTCACATGATGAGTCCAGCAGAGACTATTGTCCTTAATTATTTTCCCATTATCATTCATCAAATTTATTCCATTTCAAACTAATCTTTTCTTTCTTATCTATCTGCGTATAAATGTACATTTCCTATTCGAATTTCATATAACTTACACAGATCGTACGTGCAACAAAGGGCCAACATTATCTTGATGTTTTTAATTATCAGTTGCTGGAACGATGTTATTTTAAGTAATTATTCCCATCATCTAAATTCGTGTGGAATATAATCATTCGCGAATTAGATAGATTAATATTCCTTTCAAAAGAGAAAACCAGTCATCATAAACAATATGGAATTTAATCGAAAAACCGATTGAATTCAAACTCATTTTTATTCCTATAAATTTACGGATATGAATAACCTACTTCTTTCCTACTTCTCTTATTCGCCAGTTATTCTAATACAGAATTAATCTTTCCTCTTTGTTTCGTAACCATGGAAACGAAGAAGAGAAACAGTTCAACTTTTTCTATCAAACGACATAAAGATTCGAAAAATGTCGAATCGAAACCATCCGTTCCCATATATAACATTGTCGATTGGAAGAATAACAACAGAATTCTGTCAGATGAAGAAATGATTGCTTACCAACAACGTCAATTAGAAGAATTGAATGAACTGATGAAAAATGAAGAACATCGACGATATGAAGAATTTATGGAAAAGAAGAAAATGGATACAAAATTTGAGAAGAAATTATCATCTCGTCGATATTCGGATGGTAGTGATGGCAATGCAGCATTTGGTGTCTAATTTCTATTTTTCATCCGAATGAACATAATCGCATAATTGAGCAGACCAAATACACTTCCATTCATTAGAATCATGAAAGCATCTTTTCGTTTTTCTTTTTTTCCGACCAAGTTCTTTTATTTCAATGTCTTTTTTCTTTTTCTCATTTTGCCATTCAATAAAAGAAATTGAACGTGGCATTGTCAATGAAATAAAACCTTCTTTTTCAACTATACTCATAAAGAATAAAATAAAATTTGGTTGAGAAAATTAAACTTGTAAAAATATTTGAATTATTTTTGAAAAATGTTAAGAGACCTCCGTTCTCATTTTTTAAAGTGTCTTTCAATAATTCTCTATCAATCTTCTTAATTATTTCACCAATTTTCAATTGTCCTCCAATGTTCCATTCTTTTATTTCACAATTAATTTCTTTCAAATAAATTGAAATATTTTGAGGGCTAATCGTCGGAAGAATTATCGTTTTCTCATTCAATTCTCTTCCGAACTCCAATCGATCTACAAACCATTCGATTGATATCATTTTCTTTTTCTCACAATTTTGTAATTGTTTCACAATTTCTCTCATTAACTTCTCCTTTAGATCTGCATCGATTTGTGTAGCATTTCTACATTTACTCAATTCCTTAATATTTCGCATTGGCATCATCGAATGATATTTGGAGAATATATTTTCAACATAATCAATTTGCATTTCAGATCGTTTTACAATCCCATAAAGACAAAACTATAAAATAAGAAAAAAAAATTTTAATTTCTTTAAACAATATTCAAAAACATTTTTTGTCGATGGAATTCTCAATTTATCGATAAATGTTCGAATACCACATTTCAAACATATATCTTGAATGTATCGAATATAAGAATGATAAAGTGAATGATTTCCATTTCCCATGATCTTCCTTTGCTTTTCATATTTTCCATTCCAACCCCAGAAACAACAAGGGATTATTAGAAATCTTATTTGATCATTTCTACTTTTCATCAATGATCGACATGCAAATAAGGGAATCCATGGAGTTAATTCATCACAATGATTTCCTATAAGAAATGTTCCATCTTCAAATGTCGAATTAGCTTCAATCGTTCCAATCTACTCTCCATAACAATTAAATTAGAAAGAAATATAGATATAACTTAATAAACTTCAAGTTCTATTTTAGAGAACATTTCTGTTAAGGTAGACCAAATTTTCCGTCTTTGAACATCTATTCCTCTCACACGTTTCACATGACCACTTAAAAATCCATCAACTAAACCATTTCCACAACCCAAATCATAAATAATATGATGTTCCAAATTTTCTTTCAATAAACACTGAACAAAGACATAAAATAGTTCAATGAGAGATAAAATTAAAGAAGTTAAATTAAAACCAAAATATACGATGCAATATTGATATCTTCTGTTATATATTTTATCGGATCAGTTTTCTCAGTCCAATTCTGTAAATTTTTAATTTAATACAAATATAATCTTAAATAATATCTTAGAATCGTTTTTAAAACATATATCATATTTATGAGAAAATAATTATTAATATAATAAATTTGAAGAAAAATATATATAAAGATAAACTTTTTTTAACTCCTGATAAAATTGGTCTCGTAAATATTTTTGCCATTTCAAGTACTCTAATAAATCAATTAATTGATGAGTTGGAAAATGCAACAATTCATTCTCCTTCTCCACTTTATTTTCATTCGATTGTGCAACATGAATTTTATTCAATTTCAACAATATATTTTCTTTCAAGTAATTGGAATTCGTTAAATCAATTTGTTTATGATAAACTGTCAAATTCCAAAGGTCTTCAAGAAAAAGAATTTACAAAATTTAAAATATCGAATAAACTTTCTTCGATTTGGAATGAATAAGGAAATAAAACGAAATTTCCCAATTGTTTTTCTCTTATTTCTTTCAAATATTCATATGACAAATAAATGGAAGAACATTTTCTTCTTTTAACTTGCTCATGACAATCAAACTTATTCCAATTTATTCTTGGAATAAAAATATATTTCCCATTTCCTATTTGGAAAATTTTCACATGATTATCATCGATGTATAGAATAAGAATGAAACGTATTAAGACATCTTCGAATAAGATATTCTGGTTCTTGAGAATAATCTTCCTCCACACGATTTTCCAATTTTCACATTTTTTCAGGCAAAGATTCTTTAAAGTTTTCCCATCTATTTCTCCAGATTCTTCACAAATTGATCCTATCACATTATTCTTAAAAACTTGTAATTTATTCAAATAAACGTCCATGTGTTCCTATTGGAGGCTAGTATTTTGCTTAAAACTTATCCTTTTTTTAATTTAAGACATCGGATAATAAAGTCTAAAATAAATAATTACTTCTTACAATTATCCTAATTTCCACATCATTTCTAAATAATAATTACTTATTACTTCATTCATTCCACATAATAAATGAAATGAAAATTTCTTAATTTTATTTATTTATTATAAAGTCAAATCATTTCAAGATAAATTTAATAATCACATTAATAATTAAAATATTTTAAATCTAGCTAAATTCTATTAAACTTTTTAATAGCAAATTATGAAATTCTCATATTTTGATCGTAATCTTGTAATAATTATAAAAGTATCAATCAACAAGCAAAAAGAAAAGGTAATTAATAATATTTTATTCACGAATAAATATAATATTTTCGTAAAAATTCGATAAAAAACTTAGATTTTTTAAAATTATTTGTATATTCCATTCTCAATAAATTTGTTCTTTAATCGACTTCTTCGATGGTTGGTCCTTTGTTGGATCCTCCTGCTCCACCAGCTCCAGCTCCTGGGAATCCTCCTGGCATACCTCCTGGCATACCTCCGGGCATACCACCTGGCATTCCACCGGGCATACCTCCAGGCATACCACCTGGCATACCTCCAGCACCTGCACCGCCAGCAGCTGCATACATCTTCGAAATGATTGGATTGCAAATTTCTTCTAATTCTTTTCGTTTATGTTCGAATTCTTCCTTTTCTGCTAAAGTATTCGAATCGAGCCATTTGATTGTTTCATCACATTTCTCCTTAATCTTCTTCTTGTCATCATCAGAGATTTTATCTTTAACTTTCTCATCATCAACTGTCGATTTCATGTTGAACACGTAACTTTCCAATTGATTTCGAGCATCGACTTTTTGTCGTTGAGCTTCATCATCTGCTTTGTACTTATCAGCATCATTAACCATTCGTTCAATTTCTTCTTTCGATAATCGTCCTTTATCATTAGTGATGGTAATCTTATTCTCTTTTCCAGTACTCTTGTCAACAGCATGAACATTCAAAATACCATTAGCATCAATATCGAATGTTACTTCGATTTGAGGTACACCACGTGGAGCTGGAGGAATTCCAGATAATTCGAATTTACCCAAAAGATTATTATCTTTCGTCATTGCACGTTCTCCTTCATAAACTTGGATCAACACACCTGGCTGATTGTCAGCATATGTTGTGAATACTTGACTAGTTTTTGTGGGAATTGTCGTATTTCGTTTAATCAATGAAGTCATTACACCACCAGCAGTTTCGATTCCCAATGACAATGGAGTAACATCTAATAACAACAAATCTTGGACTTGTTCCGATTTGTCACCACAAAGAATTGCAGCTTGTACGGCAGCACCATATGCAACAGCTTCATCAGGATTGATGCTCTTATTCAGTTCTTTTCCATTGAAGAAATCTTGAAGTAACTTTTGAACTTTTGGGATTCGAGTAGAACCACCAACCAATACAATATCTTGAATAGAACTCTTGTCCAATTTGGAATCTTTTAATGCCTTTTCGACCGGATCCAAAGTACTTCGAAACAAATCTGAACATAATTCTTCGAAACGTGCACGTGTAATTGGTGAATAGAAATCGATACCATCATATAATGAATCGATTTCAATATTGGCATTGGCAGATGATGATAATGTTCGTTTCGCTCTTTCACATGCAGTTCTCAATCGTCTAACTGCTCGTTTATTTCCTCTCATATCCTTTTTGTTCTTTCGTTTGAATTCTTCAACAAAAAAGTCGACCAATCGACTATCGAAATCTTCTCCTCCCAAATGAGTATCACCAGCTGTTGATTTCACTTCGAAGATACCTTCTTCAATCGTCAAAATTGATACATCGAATGTACCACCACCCAAATCGAAAATTAAGACGTTTCTTTCACCACCGATCTTCTTGTCCAAACCATAAGCGATAGCAGCTGCTGTTGGTTCATTGATGATTCGGAGAACATTCATTCCAGAAATCGTACCAGCATCCTTTGTTGCTTGTCGTTGAGCATCATTGAAATAGGCGGGAACAGTAATGACAGATTTGGAAACATTCTTTCCCAAATATGATTCAGCCGTTTCCTTCATTTTAGTGAGGACCATAGCGGAAACTTCTTCCGGATAGAAGGTTTTCGTTTCATTCTTGAATTCCACTTGGATTTTCGGTTTAGTCGAATCATTCACCACTTTGAATGGCCAATGTTTCATATCTCGTCGAACCGTTTCATCATCAAACTTACGACCAATAAGACGCTTGGCATCTAAGATAAAAGAAAAAATATTAGTCAATTTGAAGAATATTCAAAAATTTTTAAAAATTATTTAAAAAATATTTATCAGTCTTCCAAGGAAATATAAAATCTTTGAAATGAATCTCATTGGAAACCGCGAAGTCTCATAAGAGTTCTCATCATTAAAGAATTTGAAAAAAATATATGAATTAGTTAGATAACTAACCAAAAATGGTGTTTGTTGGATTCATTGCCACTTGGTTCTTTGCGGCATCACCAATCAATCGTTCCGAATCAGTAAATGCAACATATGATGGAGTAGTTCGATTACCTTGATCATTAGCAATGATCTCGCATTTACCATGTTGGAATACACCGACACATGAATAGGTTGTTCCCAAATCAATACCGATTGCAGACATTGTGTATATGTGGAATAATTGAAGATACGACGAATAGAGAGTAAATTAAAAAGACTAGGTCTTACAATTGACAAATGAAATATACAAAGAGTCTAAAGAAAAAAAAAATCAATGGGATATATATAGTAAATTATAAAGAATATTCTAGAAGGGAATTGTTGTAGAATGTTCTAGAACATTCTCTATCGAACATATGAGTCACGAGCGAAGAACGTTCGACAAAATTCTAGAATTTCCCATAAACCTTTCATTTTTAAGAGTTTTTAGCTATTGTTTCGTTCAAATTTTTGGCTTGAATGAAAAACGTGTGAATTTCTTCTGCAATTCACATTTTTCTTTCGAAGCAGCATTTTATCTATTGAAATTACACGTTTTTCTTTTTATTAACATGTATAAATATTTAAAATTGTTAAATAATCCACAAAAGTCTCTGAACTTTTTCCAACAATTTCTTTCCTTCCAAACTAACCTTTCTACGAATCGATCTTCTTCATCTGTCATTTTTCAACATCGATCTGATATTTCTGATGGAGTTTATGAATTGTTATTGAATCGACCAGAAGCGAGAAATGCAATTAACAAAGACATGTGCTCATTGATTGAGGAAGCAATTAATGAATGTAATAAATCAAAGAATATGAGATGTCTCATTATTGGAAGTAAAGTTGATGGAACATTTTGTTCAGGTGCCGATTTGAAAGAGAGATTGAAAATGAAGCAAGAAGATGTTGCTGGTCATGTAAAGCGATTGAGAAGGATGATTGAATGTATAGCTAAAATTCCTGTTCCTGTCATTGGAGCGATAGATGGAGTGGCAGTTGGTGGTGGAATGGAATTGGCATTAGCATGTGATTTACGTGTCATTAGTGGAAAAGGTTCTTTAGGATTAGTAGAGACTAAATTAGCTATAATTCCTGGTGCTGGTGGTACGCAACGACTAACACGATTATTATCGATAGCGAAAGCGAAAGAATTGATTTTCAGTGGAAGAATTGTCAAAGCTCCCGAAGCTGTTATGCTTGGATTAGCTAATATTGGTGTTGGTATTACAAAGGAAGTGTCAGGTTTTGCTGCTTACAATAAAGCGTTGGAGTTAGCTGAACAATTAGGGAGATATCATGGACCAATCGCTTTACGAATGGCGAAAAAAGCCATCGATGAAGGTTATTCATTATCGATGAAGGAAGCATTGAAAGTAGAAGAGAATTGTTACGAACAAGTTATTAATACCAACGATCGAATGGAAGGATTGAAAGCGTTCAAAGATAAACGACCTCCTAATTATTTGGGTAACTGATCTAATATTTATTTTTAGAAAAAAAAAATCCCATGAAATTATTTAAACAAATTAAAGAAAATTATTGTAAATAAAACGTGAGAATCACAAGTGAAAAATAAAATTACACACAAAAATTATTTCATTCAAATATAATTTAATTTACATGAAATCTAATAGATCGTCCGCATCTAAATCACCATCATCATCATTCTTTATTTCTTCTTTCTTTTCTTCAATAATTTCCTTTTTGATAAATATGATCGCTTCTTCTTTCTTCACACCGTCATTCTCCACTTCGGTATCATTAATCAGTTGAACGTCATCTAAAATAAAAAGAAAATTGGACAAAATCAAAGAACAATAAATTTGAACTTTCTACTAATAAATTTTCAAAATCGTCAGTTCCATAAGTTTGAGGATCGAAAACATTTGACTTTAAACTTCGCAGAAATTCATTAAACAAATTTGGGGATTTTTTCTGAAGAAAATGTTAATTATCCAAATGCATGTCATTTCGTCACTCAATATTTTTCAGATAAAAAATGCTGTTTTCATCACTCCAAAAAACGGTTGAAGAAATTATAGAAATTTTCTATAACGAGTGATAAAATCACCGAAATATTCAGAAATATATGATATGGAGATCGTGTTTTTAGGGACAAAAACACCGTTTTTTATTTGAAAAAATATTGGATGTACAATTGACCGGTTAATAATTATCCCAAAATCAAACTTCGATACATTGTTTCCTTAAGAATTGGAGACATTCTAATGATTTATTGAATAAATCGCGATTGAAAACATTTGTGAGGAAACCTTTGACAGTTTTAGCTAACTGAAAGAATGCTGAAAATTTTGGAGAAAATTAAGTGCATTGTAAAGTGTTGAATTTAACCATTCTTAAAAGTTTCACCAGAAACCATCATATTCTCAAAATCGATAATTGGATTTAAAGTATTCATCTATTTTTAAATGAAAAATATAGATTGATTAGTTATTAAGATTCTAGAGAAAATGGAAGAAAACCGTATTTTGAAATCGTTCTTCAACATCATCATTCGAATCAGTTGACTGTTCAGTAGTTTCATTAAAATCGGTCGTGTCATTTGTTGTTGTTATGTCATCGATTAAGATTTTTGGTAATTCAAATGTTCTTTGTAATTCTCTTCCTAACAACTCTTGACATAAAATTAAAGGATAATATTTATCGGTTAAATTGCTTCGATATATTCCATTTTTGGCGATATCATCAAACTTCTCTAATGGTAATTCATGTTCTTTATTTAGAACTCGTTCACATATTTCATTCATCATACGTTGACATTGGGGATTGTAGGTATCTTCCGGTGCGAGAATTTCATCTTCAAAATCATCGATTTCCAAAAGATTGTCTGATTTGTAATTGAATAAATTTAATTGGATTCTTTTCAAAACCTTCTTAAATATATCATCTCCACAATTTCGAGCGAAGTTTTCTTGAATCGATTTCAATATTTTATCATCTGATTCAACAATTTCTTCTATATCATCATCGTTCGATTTCATGATAGTTAAATCTTCGTCTTCTTTTTTCTGGAAGAGATTCTTCCATTTATCCATATCGTTTAACAACATTGAATGATCAATAAAATTATTCATATGCCCAATCTCTTCATCTTTCAGTTTACGATCGTCGTGGAAAAAATGTTCAATCTCCTTATCTTCAATCGCCAATAATGGGAAATCATACTTTCTCATATCTTCCGCGTAAGGCAATTTATGATAAATGAAATAATACTGCTGATTTTCGTGAATTGGTGTCAAATAACCAATTTCTGGATCACTTCGTTTACTAAATACTTTTCGTACAATTGCAACATTATTCGACTCGATCATCGCTTTACATAAAGCCGTTACTGATAACATTGCATTATCATCACCTAGTTGTGGCATAACTTGATAAACTCCCGCACTTTGAATATATTCCGTCCGAATCTTAGAAGTGAAATAAAGTTATTAAAAATATTATCCAACTTTTCCCCATATCATTACAGAGTAGTCGTAGATATAAAATTGAGAAAACTCTCAATTTTAAAAAGTTGAAACTAACTCGATCTGATGTTGTGAAAACGACTAATTTTAAAGATTTTACATTATCCAATTTCAAATGAACAGCATCTGCTTCCGATATTGGAATAAATGATTTTCCGTACATATAACCGTCAATTAGGTCGCTTGCTTCCACTTCCATTCCTTCATCATCTTTAGTGAATCGAGATCGTTCAACAACTACCTTTTCATTGGGATCTCTCGTGAGCACTTTCTTTCCTTTTAGAACATCTGGTTTATTCTCTTTAACTCTAAGAACATAATGCATATTCTATCATTCAGCAACTTATGTAAAGATAACTTTAAATAAAATTGTAAAGGAATTGTAATTTGATCACTTATTTCTAAGACAAACTTCTGACCCATTGGGGATGTCATTCTTGGAGTTAATGTAGACAACATATCTAATGATTGACTAAAAGAACAAAATATAAATTAGTTTTTGATAAAAAGACAATGAAAACGAATAAGAGTATAGTTCTCCTTCATATCTTGCGATTGAGGAGATAGTCACATCTAATCGAGTTAGCAGTTCACCATTCGGATACTTGAGTCCATCCATCGGTTTATAACGATTATCATAATCGTTTTTTCGTCTCTTAGAACCATCATGATCATTTTCATCATCATCATCATAATCTTCTTTTTTTAGGGACAGCATTGGATCGTTAGATAAAGTGTAAGGTGTTCTGGAAGAAGAATTTAAATGAAAATTGGTTTGAAATTATTGAAAGTCTAAACATAAAGTCTATTAATATTTTATCATTCTGTATTCCTTTCAAAACTGCTTCTGGCATTTCGAATTTCGGAGACTGGAAAGCTGACAATACGATAATCTTCCTTTGTAACAAATTGTAATTTCTATAGGGAGAATTAGAGAAGTTGAGAGGAAAAATGATGTTAAAACTCTTTAGCATCTCGCATTATATCCGCTCCGACGATTAAGGCATTAAGCACTAGACAGTTGAGAAAGTAATTTTAAATTTCTATGTTAAGTTTAAAAATTGTGAACTATCAACTTCGTTATTGTATGTCTTCAATTCCGTAGTAATATAATTGAGGAAAGTCCATGAAATCGGTGCAAGAGTTCGCACTAAACTAATGTGGTTATAAGCATTTGTTTCCGATGAAAATTTTTGGGATAAATGATTATCTGAATCATCTGTTCCCATGAGTAGTAATGCGAATAAATCATTCGATTCCTCAAACAATTTCTTCTTTATAATCAATTGAATAATATCAGAACAAAGTTGAAGATGAGTATTTCCATTTAAATCAACCGCATCACCCATCGATGCAGTGACATCCATTAATAGGATGGTTGCATTACATGCCTAATTCAAAGAAAAGTTTACTGGTTTTAACAGAAATTATTCGTTTAACTTTCATTTTCATCTTCGTTTTTCAATTTATCAACAAGAAAAATGTTACGTAACTAGCGTATCGATTTATTATTGTTTAATTTAACTTTCTTAATATTTTTGTTGAACATTTGTTAGCTCAAAACTCGAACATTTCATCCGTTCATTCATTCAATAATTTTAAGAATTATTTTCAAATAAAAATTCATTGAAAATTATAGTCCAATAAAAAATATTAAAAAATTATTCTTCTTTTTATTTATTATCAACATCGTCATCTTTCCTCCAATGATGATAAGACAATAAAAATTATGATGATATTTATTATTTACAATTTCTATTTCAATAATCATATTCAATATTATTCTTATTTTTCCATTGATGATTATTTTAACAGAAAATGATCATTCTTTTGGTCATACACAATTTTCATTCGTCAGAGTTTTCAATTAACTCCTCATTTGTTTCACTCTCTCCTTTTACTTCCATACAATTTCTTCTTAACATTAAAAGAAACGATTTTTCACTAAGAAATAATTTTTAATTATTATTCATTGTAATTTAATTATTTTATTTTTCTATATTAGAATTAGGAATTCCTATTTTTTTCTTTTATTTTTTTTTACGGAAGAAATGGGTTCCAATCCTTCCTTGACTTTGCGAGCTGAAGAAATTGTAAATCTTGAAAAAGAAACTGGTTTTAATGGAGCTCAAATTAAACGACTTTATTCTCGATTCACTAGTCTTGATAAACATTCGAACGGATTTCTTACAAGAGACGACCTTTTAAGGATTCCTGATCTAGCAATTAATCCATTAGGTGAACGGATAGTTGATTGTTTCTTTGACGAAACGGATGATGATTCAATTAATTTCAAAAATTTCTGTGACGTATTGGCCGTCTTTCTAAAACAAAACAGAAATGTTTCTACGAAGGAAAAGGTAAAAAATGATGATGAGAATGATAATGGAGAGAATGAAATGGAAGAAGATTTGAATTGTAAAAATAATAAATTGAAATTTTTATTTAAAGTTCTTCTTTTTCCTAATCTTGATAATTTTTTATCGATAAATTAGATTTATGATAAAGATCGTGATGGTAAGATATCGCGAACGGAATTATTCAACATTCTCCATATGATGGTCGGAACGAATATTTCAGAGGAACAATTAGAGAATATCGTCGATCGTTTATTAGGCGAATTAGACAAGGAAGTGGAATATGCGAAAACGATAAATTTCATCGAATTTCAGAAACTTTTTAATCACATCGACATTAACGAGAAAGTGAGTGTTCACTTTAAATAAATGAAAATGAAACCATTTTTCCTATTTATTCCAATTTCTCATTTTCATAAGAATTTTACAAAAAATTTTCAATAAATAAATATTATTTTTGTTGAATTGTCAACAATGTCGAAAATGTCGGAGGCGGGAGTTTCGAGGAAAAGTCATTTAAGACCTGATGACAAGAGTCAGAAAGGCTCGTTCGTTTCTGGTTCAAGTCGTGGATCGAATTTCACAGTTCGTAATCAAAATTCCAATGAACCATTTATCCAGAATGTTGAGTTGATGGAGAAGACAACTCGAGATATTTATACTTATATGTTCACTTGTGGTTTCCGTTGGCATCGATATGTTGATAAGAATAATCGAATATCGATAACCAAACGGAAAAAAAGAACGGTTTTAAAACACATGTTCGATATGTTTGAAATGGGACTTACATTTAATCCGAACAGTTCGAAAACTGCGAGAATGTTGACCATGTCACCCAAACATTTCCAAATGCAATTCGAGGAGATGTATATTAAAACACGAGATGGTGAATTGTTGCATGCATATTTTCTCCTTCAAAATATGACAAATTATACTTCTGTTGTACCTACCATTCTTTATTTACACGATCGAGGAGGCAATATTGGTGATCGATTACCTAAAGCAAGATTATTGAATGTAGTTTGTCAGTTCAATGTTTTATTACTTGATTATAGAGGATTCGGACAAAGTACAGGAGAACCGACGGAATTTGGAGTTTATATGGATGCACAAGCAGCATTCGAATATTTACTTCAACGGACTGATATCGATAGAAATAAGTTAATTTTATTTGGTAGGGGAATCGGAGCTGCTATTGCTATTCAAGTTGCATCTCATCCAGAAAATGCTCGGAGAACTTTAGCTCTTATTGTTGAGAATCCTTTTACTTCTCATTTGGATGTGATGGCAATCAAATTCCGCTATATTCCCATCATAACAATGATTAATAATGCACATGCGGAAAATTGGTTGAATTCTTGTTCTAAAATTGGAATTATCGTTTGTCCAATTCTCTTTTTGAGGAGTCGATCTTCAAAAACTATTAAATCGTGGATGTGTCGATATCTGTTCGAGAGAGCCGCCGCTACTCCCTTGAAGAGATTAAATACTTATTTATTTGACGTTGATCTCGATCTGCCATTGCAAAATTTCTATCATACCAACATCATGAGATTTATTGCCGATGTTTGCAATTATTTCGGGGAAACATATAGAGATGTAAGACATTTATATTCATTGAATGATATTCCTGCATATAAACGATACATCGAATGTATGAACAAAACTGGACATCGTAATCATCAATGGTATGTCACCGAGTATCATAAAAAAGATAAAAAATAAAAAATTTATTTTGTCAATAGTTAATTTTTTTTATTAAGACTCCAAATCCCCATAGGGTAAAGCGTTTTATAGCGAAAATATGAATATACTACAAAATAATTAAACTGAAACTACTCGAAAGAACATGCAAAATTGAAATAGCCAATTCTTCTCCTAACCTCTAACTACAACTAGATGATGGAAACTTATTTCAATTCTTAAAAAGAGAGAACAATTCTTTTAACGTTAATAAAATGCGATAAAATAGCGTAGAAACAAAACAAGTAAATAAATTTAACAATGAAATAAATAAATTGTAAGATAATGGTAATATGAGGAAGCTTATTTATCATATTAGCACAATAATTAAGCAGTTTAATTCATTAAATAAATGAAACGTATTAAAAAAAAATCTTCCTACTTTATGGTTCAATTTATGTTAAATTCATAATTGCTACTATGTATAATTAGGTCATGTGTAATGTACATTCTACACGTTATATATATGAACAAAATATTTTTATATACATTCTCCAGTCCATAATAAGGAGTCAGAAATGATATGTATATATTCAAATGAATAACAAAATTTATTTTCTTTTCACTTTCTTTCTTATAGAGAATTATTTTTCTAGTTATGAAAATTGTAAGTCGAAATCTTCTCAATCAAACTTCTAAACGTCTCGCTTGTTCGTCTCCATCAGCGAGAAAGAATGAGAAGAACTTACAAATTTGCAATATGAATAGAAATGTAATCGATCTCCAATATGCTGTTCGTGGACCGATACCTAACCGTGCCATCGAATTAGAATTAGAGCTAGAACGAGTAAGTTAAACTTTTTCATTTCAATCATTTTTATTCCACACTTTTCTCTCTGATCATACATTCAGATAGAAACTGGAAAAAATCACATGCATATTAATTTTACTTACATATCTTCTTATTATTCTTTAATATTTTCACGATTAAAAAATGTAACTGAATTGAATTGTTTTTTTTTTCAAATTTATTGCTGTCAAATATTGGTCGTTTAATTTTCGAGAAAAATAATTGATAACTAAAATTATTTGTGATCAGAAAAAAATTTCATAATTATTTTTCAAAATGCTAGAATGAAAAAAAATTTAACATTAGAACGATTAAATCCATCAGTCATTAAACTCGAATATTCGGTGCGCGGTCCAATTCCGCAACGTGCCGCTGTTATTGAGAATGAATTGAAACAAGTTATTTCTATTTGATGAAAACGAACGGATTTTAAGTATCTAAAACATGAAAAATTTTTAATTTAAAATCAATTAATAAGAATAATTATATTATTCTATTTATTATAATTTCTAGGGAGTAAAGAAATCGTTCAATTCCGTTTTACGATGCAATATTGGTGATTGTCATGCACTCGGTCAAATGCCACTCACATATGTTCGTCAAACGTTGTCGTCGATATTGAATAAAGATTTATTGGAAACGGATTTCGTTCCCAGTGACATAAAAGAGAAAGCGAAAAGAATTTTGGGATCATGTAAAGGCGAATCAGTCGGTTCATATACAGAATCGAAAGGTATTACATCAGTTCGAGAAGATGTTGTGAATTATATAAATAAACGAGACGGAACTGATCGGAAATGTGATATCAACAATATTTATATAACTGCTGGTGCATCTGAAGGAATTCGAAGTATTCTAGAACTTTTTATTACACAAAATAATTTGAAGAAATCAGGAATTTTAATTCCCATTCCACAATATCCATTATATTCAGCAACAATTACGGAATTCGGTCTTTCAGATATGGGATATTATTTGAATGAAGAACAAGGCTGGTCGTTGACATTAGAAGAATTAGAAGAAACTTATAAAAGACGACGAGATGACGTGGAAGTGGAACCTAGAGCGATTGTCATCATCAATCCTGGAAATCCCACAGGTCAAGTGTTGACTGAAGAAAATATTAAATTAGTTATCAAATTTGCTTATGAGAAGAATTTAGTTATTTTGGCTGATGAAGTTTATCAGGATAACATTTTCGCCAAAGAAGCAGCTTTTCATTCTTTCCGCAAAGTTTTATTAGGTATGGGCAAACCATATAGTGATTTGGAATTGGTATCGTTCCATTCGGTATCTAAAGGATATTTCGGAGAATGTGGTCTTCGAGGTGGTTATATGGAAGTGATGAATTTCGATCCAGCAGTCGAAGCGATGTTGTACAAAATGTTGACAGCGAAATTATGTCCGTCGTCTATTGGTCAAGCGGCTGTTAGTTGTGCTATTGCACCACCCTCATCTGATGGACCATCATATAATAAATGGTTAGAAGAGAAAGAGAAAATCTTATCAGAATTGAAATTAAAAGGAGAATTGATAACAGAATTATTCAATTCTATTCCAGGAATATCATGTAATCCAGTATGTGGTGCAATGTATTGTTTCCCCAAATTGGAATTACCATCCAAATTAATTGAGAAGGCCAAATCGTTGGAGATGACTCCCGACTCGTATTATTGTAAAGAATTATTAGAACGAACAGGAATCTGCGTCGTACCTGGAAGTGGATTTTTACAGAAACCGGGGACATATCATTTCCGTATAACTATTTTACCACCTGTAGAACAGATCAAAGAAGCTTTGGCAACTTTCAAAAAATTTCATATCGAATTTTTGAATGAGTTCAAATGAATTGTCAATTTGGAAATGTGACGAATATTTTCAAACTATTGTAGATTGACGAATAGAATTGTTTTTCAAATTAATTTAAAATAAAATTTAATGAATTGACACATGATTTAATAGAAAGTAGAATTTTTGATATTGAAAATATGTTTGATGAAGAAATTAATTAATGTTTATAAACATTTTCATTTTCGATTTGGTCAATTGTCAAGGAAATCCGATCATTTATGTGTCCTAAAGAGTTAAAAGTTGCCATTGTTTTATTATTTTCGTTAATCAATTTTCATAAAAAATTTAAAAGGAACCTTGAATATGCACAATTTTAAAGCTAACTTTACTTGAAAGGATGGGGAACATCTTGACGTCACTGATGTTTTTCCCATGACAAATCGTCAATGACTACTAAGCAAAATGCATATATAATAGGATCGTTACATCTATATATGATATAAGGATTATAAGACAGTTGTTTAAGCAAAATTCTCGATTTTTTTAAGTTATAAATTATGTTTAAGTTTTTCATCAGTCATAAGAATGAAGATCAGTCTAACAGGTCTAAAATTCGAAAAGTTGCACTCACACCAATAATGATGTTAGAGACATGTTTGAAATATTTGTTCAGTTCTATGTATTTCTTAGAGGGTCGCTACTTATCGGTTTCCTCGTCATTTCTGGTATTATTGTAGGTTTAGCATTGGCGATTAGTAACGTGAATAATTCCGATGAAAGTAATTTCACTACTGTACTTACTTCAATAATTTCATCGACATTCACTTCAACAACAACAAAAACGACCATTGATACTACCACCATTCAGACATCAAGAAGTACCTCGAATGTGTCTAATCTGGTTTTTATTTACTATTTAGGATAAAATTATTAACTTTTTTATAATTCATGAAATAGCAACCTCGAATATTTACGTTCATTTCACCGTTAGTTGTCGATTTGGACTCATTCGATTATCAATTAATACAAATTAAACTACTTTCTCCTTTTAGCGGTAGCGAACCTTGTGAAAATTATTATAATGTAAGTATGTCGATGGGCTGTCCATTTCGTAAATTTCGAACTATCGATGGTTCTTGTAATAATAAAATTCATATGTGGAAAGGTAAGTCATTTACTCCAATGAAACGGTTACAATCACCGATCGATTTAACAAGTTTAATTTATCTAATTGAAAGGTCAAATAAACTTTTGTTGGTTTTTAAACGGTAAAAGATCGTACTCTTCCAACACCAAGAGAAATTACTCTTAAAGTTCATGGAACATCGGCGTTACCGGATAGTGATTTTCTTAACCATTTACATATGTCGTTCGGTCAATTCTTATCTCACGATATGACATTAGCCGATTCAGCATTTGATGGTTTCTCTTCGATGCCTGGAAGATGTCCATGTAATGGTAATTCGACGTTATGTCAAAATTTCCCAATTGAAGAAAATGATGAATTTTTCGAAAATTTTGAAACCAAAACTTGTCAGACTATATCTCATGTTAATTCCATCTCACTGACTAATGATAGTTGTGCTGATATGAGTTTAAAATTTCTTTTCTTTTACTTTTCAATATTATTCTCTTTAGAATATCCTGATAGAAATGCCATTAATGATCCAACGTCATTTATTGATTTATCTCATATTTATGGATCAGTCCAAAATGATGCGGATGTTTTGAGATTAAATTTTGCTGGTAAATTGACCGGAAATCGAGGGAATAAAAATAAGACAAATAATCGTAAAACTTTTCCCAGAAAAGGTAGAGATTGTATTATGAATCGGGATAACGAAGATTGCTTCCTCACTGGCGATAAAAGAACTGGTGAAAATACTGGATTGGCAATTTTACATGTCATCTTTTTCAGATTTCATAATATCATTTCCGAGAAGTTGAGGAAATATCATGACGATTGGACAGATGACGAATTATTTGAAGAAAGTCGAAAAATTGCTTCAGGTGTCTTCCAACACATTTCTTATAATGAATATGTCCGAACAACCGTCGGCGATGAATTAAGTGAAACTTTCCACTTATTATCATTGGAAAATGGTAAATATTTTATGGATTATAATGATACAATAGATCCACGAATCTCTCTAGAAATGAATGCTGCTGCTTTCCGTTTTGGACATACACAAATTCGAGAATCGATGTCAATTTTATATAATAACGGAACGAAAAAACAAGAGGCAGTTCCAATGTCGCAAACTTTATTTACAACAAAACAACTGAAAAAGTTAGAAATATTTCTATTTTTTCTCGTCAATATATTCATCATTCAAGTGAATCTTATGGATTAAATGGATTTCTTTACGGTTTATTATATGATGCTGCGGGTAAAGGAAATGAGATATTTCCGATATCAATGCATTCTCAATTATTTGCGGATTTTGATGAAAATTCAAGTGAGTTTTTATATTTTCAAAATATTCCAAAAATTTCAATTTTCCAAAAACTTTTAGGAATTAAATTTGCACACGATTTGGCTGGAATTGATATTCAACGAGGTCGTGCCGCTGGTTTAGATGGTTATATAAATTATAAACATTTATGCGATCAATATATTGATCAAATAAAAACTGGTACGTATGGGAAGAAAGAAGAAGTTGAATGTCCAACAAAAACATGGGAGGATTTGAAAGAGTTGGACATTATTGAACCAGATGTCATCGTCAAACTACAATCAGTATATGAGTTACAAATTATTTAAATTTTTAATTCATCAATTTCTTTTTATAGAAATATTGAAGATATCGATTTATTTGTTGGTGCAATGAGTGAGAAACATTCAAAGGGTGGAACAACTGGTCCAACTTTTGGATGTCTCATAGCGGAAAATTTCTATCGAACTAAATTTGGTGATCGATATTATTATGAAAATGGAGGTGACGATCAACAATTCACTAAAGCTCAGCTTCGGCAAATAAGGAAAAGTTCTCTGGCTTATGTACTTTGTATGACAATTGACGGAATAGAAAAGATTCAACCGCACGCTCTCGAATTACCAACAAATGATGGTAACGAAATGGTTTCATGTGATTCAATTCCAAAAATCAATTATAAGAAATGGGAATAAATATAATTTTATGAAAGTGTTGCCATTTAAATATTCGAATTGGAAATATTTGATGTGTAGTAAAAATTTATGAGTATTGTAACTTTTTTTTAAAGTTCAAATGAAAAAAAATATCAGAATATATTTAAATTTATTTTCAATCATAAAAAATAGTTCTAACAACAATAGTTGTAAAATAAAGAATTAATATTTCCGAAAAAAATTTCGTTGCAGTTGATGTCTGATCATGTTTTTCTTATCTGTTCTCTTTTATGGTTCGTGTGAATATGTATGATTTTTAAAAACTGATAAGTACACTATCAAATGAAGATGATTGAGTTTCAATCTATTCTCCAGAAAATTGTAGAACATATTAAAGAGAGAAAGATAAATAAAAGAAAAATTGAACTGTTAAGCTTAATAGAATAATTGATAAGTGAATTTTTCTGATAAGTGCTGGAATTTACTTATCAATAAATTCTTATTAAAAGTACACATCCCATTCGTTCCAAATACAAAACTTGAAGAAAAAAAATGAAAAGAATTCACTTTTTTCTACTCAATTTCATATTCGCAATATTTTTTCTAAAATTCCAATTAATCCATTCTTTGTGCAATGAAGAAGAAGCGTGTGATAGTTGTATATCATCCATTCAATATATTGACAATAATGATAATAGTCAACCATGTTCCTGGTGTCATACTTTATCGAAAGATTTCAAAAAGAGTCGATGTAATTTATATGAAGAATTGGTGAATGATAATTGTCCGATTGATGATATTACTAATCCAAAACAATCGATAAAAATCGACAATAAAAACGATTTGTCAGATGCAATCGAATTGAAGAATGGTAAAATGAAGGACGCTGTTCAAATCATTCCATCAAACATCAAACTGAAATTACGAGTAAATGAAGAAGCCAAATTTAATATAACTTTCCGTCAATCAAAAGATTATCCTGTCGATCTTTATTTCTTGATGGATATGAGTTATTCAATGTTAGACGACAAGAAACGTCTGTCATTATTAGGAGAAGAATTAGCGCGACGATTAAAAAAAATTACGAAAAATTTCCGTTTAGGTTTCGGATCGTTTGTTGACAAAACTATCTCGCCATTTATCGATACTCATCCGCTCAGGAAACAATCGCCATGCAAAGGATGTGCTGCTCCTTATTTATTTAAACATCGTATGAATTTGTCTGATGACGAACAACTCTTTTCTCGCAGTGTTGAAGCAACACCTGTTTCTGGTAATTTGGATGCACCTGAAGGTGGATTAGAAGCATTACTTCAAGTTATTGTTTGTGAGAAAGAAATCGGTTGGAGAGAGAATAGTCGACGATTAATTATTTTATCGACTGATGCCGAATTTCATATGGCTGGTGAAGGTAGATTGGCAGGAATTATCAAACCAAATGATGGTCTTTGTCATTTGAGAGATAATGAATATACTCATTCACTCGAACATGATTATCCGTCCATTGGACAAATAAATCAAAAAATTAAACAGAAAAATATAAATTTAATTTTTGCGGTGACTGAAGATCGTTTGGAATTATATTCAAATCTCAGTCAATTACTTTATGGAACCGTTTATGGAAAATTGGATAACGATTCCGCCAACATCGTCGATTTAGTTGTTGACAATTATAAAGTTTGAATTTATTTAGATGAAAAAATTATGTTTGTCTTTAGAAAATTTCTTCTGGATTAGAATTGTTTGAAGAAGGAAGATCACCATCAATCGATATAAATTATAAATTTGATGAGAAACGATGCGAATTAGTGAATAGTCGGAAATGTGTTAATTTGAAAATCGGCGATGAATTACAAATAGAAACTTCGATTACATTAAAAAGTTGCAAATCGAATTCAGGTAAATCGTTGAAATTGAAAATTAAACCAATGGGATTATCTGAAGACGTAACAATTCACATTGAGCCTTTATGTGATTGTCAGTCATGTGAAGTTGTCGATTCTTATTATTAATTTATTATTGTGAATTTTTTAAATGTTTTAGAATTTAAAAGAAACTTTAGGAGAAAACGTTTGCAGTGGACGTGGAACATTAAATTGTGGAATTTGTGATTGTGAAAACGGATTTGCCGGTGACAATTGTGAATGCGAATTAAACCATCGATCTTATGAGGAAATGATGGAGTTGTGTCGACACAAGTTCCTTCTTTCTGTTAATTTGACAAAAAAATTATTATTTTTTTAAATTTTAATTCTAGTCAAACTGGAATCATATGTAATGATCGTGGGATATGTCAATGTGGAAAATGTATATGTGATGAAAGAAAAGTTAAATAATCACAATAATTTTAATCGATAATAAAAATTAATTTTAGAAATCAAATGAATTCATCAACGGAACGTTTTGTGAATGTGACAACTTCAGTTGTCCACAATTTGAAGGGAAGATTTGTGGTGGAATAAAACGAGGTGTCTGTGGCTGTGGAAGGAAATGCGAATGTCAACCTGATTACATTGATGATGATTGTTCTTGTTATAATCGAACTGATACTTGTCTAGATAATTCAACTGGAGTTAAGATTCTAATTTTATATTTTTTTATTACTAATTTTTTTTTCTTCAGAAAATTTGTAATAATAAGGGAAATTGTCAATGTGGAAGTTGTGTTTGTGACGACTTATATTCCGGACCATTCTGTCAACATTGTATTGTTCGTAATTATTCCTTTTATAATTATTATTCAAAATTGATTATTTAGACATGTCCTGGTGCTTGTGAACAAAATAAAGAATGCGTTCAGTGCAAAATATTCAAAACGGGAAGTTTGATGCATCAAAATAAATGTGAAGAGAAATGCAAAGATTTGAATTACGTAATTGTTGACAAACTAGAGAATGAAAACGATGAGAAGAATGGACAGATTTGTCAATTCAAAGACCCATCAGATGGATGTAATTTCTTCTTCGCTTACACTAATATTGACAGTGACTTTATGGATGATATTTTGATTAACATAAAGAAAAAGAAAGATTGTCCTACTGCCTTACCACTTTGGGGTATTATCGTTGTTGTCATAGCAACCATAGTCTTGCTAGGTTTATTGGGTTTGGGCATTTGGAAAATATTTGCAATAATTGCAGACAATCGAGAATATGCTGTTCTAACAAAAGAAGGTAAAAACACTGCTTGGCAAACTAATCAAAATGCAGAATATGTGCCGGCAACATCACGCTTCCACAACCCGTTATCGGAACAACATTAGTTGTACTAAATTTTAACACACAACGCCCATTCATCATAATGTAAATTTTGTATTAAATTTCTTTTTCAATTTCATGTTTCTACCTTTCTATTCGCTCATTAAATGAAATAAATTAATTGAAAATTAATAAATTTACTTTTCTAAAAATTTACTTAAAAATTCATATTTATTTTATTTTTTTATTTGAAATAAGAGGGAAAAGAAGAAAAGAGAGAAAAAAAGGAACAAGATTGGGCAGAATTCCAGAAAAATCCACTCCTATATCGGAAAAAATATATAAAGAAAGATAAAAAAGTAATTTGTAAATTCGCATAGAGGGACAATTCAAATCTCGCTCTCGATAAATATCTCCTTCGAACTTTAAAAAAGATAATGGAAAAATCCGGAATTATGCGGTTGAAATTATTATACTGGTCTATGCAGGTTCTGTAGTAAGTTCCAAGTAAGAATCTACTGAAAATTCTCTTGCCGGTTTTTTAAACTTACGCTTCAATTCTCCAATTTGATCCCTCACCTGGCCTTTTTTTCTATTGTTATTTCATTGGCACTCTTACATATTATTTAAAATATATTATATTAATATGTGAATTATTATAATATTTAACTACATATTCGTGATAAATTTTTATTTTTGAATAGGACTTTCGTTTTTTGCTTTTATTATGTTATTCAGTTTTGTACTTTGCTGTGTTATACTTTTTGCACTTTTGATAATGAATCTTAAACGTTGAGATTTATGCGGAATTATATATAATTAGTATATAATATATTAGTGATTAATTTTAGGTTTATTCTTACGAAGTTACCTAAATTTTAATTATTCAAAATGAAATTTCCCATATTGCCCCAGTGATTAATTAATGATTATTTCGATTAATATAGGACTAATAATTATGAAAATCGACAATGAGGTTCAAAAACATATTGATCAGATATTAAAATAAAATATTAAAAAAAAAATATTATTGATAATAAAAATTAATGTGCATTCTCAACCAAGAACTTTTCTATTCCTAATTTTGTATGATGCAAAAAAAGTCTATTATTTTTTTTAAGATGAGAAAACTACTTCAAATCCTTCCAAATAATGATGCAAATTCGAGATATCATAATTCAAATAATGAGACGAGAGAACTTCTCTCCGCCCCATTGTGGTTCGTTTTGTCAATTTTCTGTGGCTTCTCCGTCTTGGGAAGAGTTCAGACAGATTTAAGAAGCTTGCCGTCTTCTTCAACAAGAAGTCGTAATGTTGAAGGAACGAGTCATATTACTTGAAAAACCCCGTATTGCTAAGAATGAAAGTGCAGAAATGGGTATAATAAAGAATACGACGGTGAGGAAATCAGTAGTGGGTTTGAATAACTCGTCTGATGCGTCTGAGGAGCCAATTTCCAAGTATTTCGAAAACAGCGTGAACGTAGAAACCGTTATCGAAAAAAACAATGAAAGTAAGAAATCATACACTGGTACATTACGAAATATGACCCAGAAAAAACCTCGTAAATCTAAAAATTCAACAACCAATTCGACATGTCGCAAAGAAACGACACTCTCCTCTTGTTTGTACTGGACAGTTAACTGAAGAGCTAACGATGGTAGTAAAGAACAAAGAACTAGCAACCCGTCGAATAGTGTTGGGTGGCCTGTCCAGGTCGACCGACATGTCCAAAATAGAAAACTTTTTGACTTCACGAGGGATTTGCTGTCGTCAAATATCTCGGATTGACAAATTGAATGACGAGACTATACTCAAAAATGAAACTGCGAAATTCATCGTCGCTACCAGCAAAGAGGACAATGAGAAGATAATGGACCTATTTCTTTAATAAGGATTCGATAAACTTTCTCAAGAAAAACTGTACTAATCATCGAGAAAAAATTGTTAGCGTGGACAATTGACTACTTCCAATGGAATCAAGATCATTTTCTTCATTCAAAATCTTAGCTCAATTATTATAATTTCTTCCATTTTCTAGATATCTTTTCATTCTTCATTTCTTAATTTTTTTTAAATTTTTTTTTCTTTATCTTTTGTTGTATCTTCCACTTTATATCTTCCATTTTATATCTTCCACTTTATATCTTCCACTTTATATCTTCCACTTTATATCTTCCACTTTGTATCTTCCACTTTATATCTTCCACTTTATATCTTCCACTTTATATCTTCCACTTTATATCTTCCACTTTATATCTTCCATTTTATATCTTCCATTTTATATCTTCCATTTTATATCTTCCATTTTATATCTTCCATTTTATATCTTCCATTTTATATCTTCCATTTTATATC